>OY776115.1:4741684-4809184 GCA_963675035.1 Allygus modestus
AGGATACTGGAAAACACTAATTTCTAAAAGGCTTTTATATCAGATGTAATTATATATCATTTGGTGAGTAGCTGGTCAATATATGACCAGTAAATAAGTTGCTTTGACATCTCTTAGTGCTCAACTTTTTAAACCACAAAGAGGGTCTTTTTGTGTGAAATATTTAGTTTCCGTTCGTTCAAAACCAGCGAGTGAGTTGCTTGGCTTTTAAATAAAACATTGTGCGAAAATACTGTACAGTTTGGCCTTGAGACTTAATATTGTAGTTCCAGAGGGAAATTAAGGTTGTGTTTACATCACAGGAACTCACTGTGACAACGTATTATTTTTATTATAAAAACCACCGATTAAAAAAAAAAGTAAACAGTTTCTGAATCAATTTGGTCAAGTGTTTTTGATATTTAAAAGCAATCTAAATATTTTCTAAAAGCTAAGTACTAACTTCTTAAAAGCGCTTTCAAAATGTAACGTACCGGCTAACATTAAGTGATTGAAAAATGCACCGTTTGAAAATACGAGTTCAGTTTAAGAAGGAGACTTTTTTATAAGATTTTAAAATTATCCATAAGTTTATTTAAAATATGCTTATCTGAAATTTCATTAAATTAATTAAATTTCACCTACTGAAAATTCATTAAATTTTTAGCAAAGAAACATACAATTAACATGTAAATAGTGTATATGTAAGAGTACGGGAAAAGATATAAAATAGTATTTTGTTACTACTACAATTATCTGTTTTTGTGTGCATACATTTAATCGTCATTAAAATATAAAATGGAAATTGTTGTGTTATTGAAGTTTTCTGTGAAAATAATATAAATAAAACTTTATGAAGAAAGGAGAAAGTAGATATTAGTTGGACTTATACAGAACAAAACACCTATAATAAAATACCATTACAAGAAACTGCTGGCTCCTGAAAGGTGGACTATCATGTAGAAGAATGGCTCATGTAACGAGCGGTAAATGCCCTGTGGGTTATTGGATCGTTAGTGTTAATGGTTAAGAGGGTGATATATAGCCCTGATATATGGATCAAATGTACCGGTAAATGTGACATATGTAACATATGCACAAATAAATAAGAAAATAAGTAATATGTTCATATTATCTGAAATGAAACGAAAAAGTGCTTAATTGTAAAAATATTGTTGATTCTTATTATTTATCCCTTTAGAAAAGTACTCACTTTTGTTTCTAAATGATTTAAAACATATATTTACTTAGTAAATTATGAATTTGTCATATGTTAAGCACGGTCATGGATATTTCAGCTTAAAATTTCCATGACAAATAGGATAACGGAAATAAATCCATCGATGAAAATTCCCATTTGAATTAACATTTTTGCAATGTTATAAGTTTAACCTGATAAACTATTTATGTAATGTTTATTAGATTTCCAATCGCAAATCAAATAATAAAAATATAATGTACTCCATTGTAAGGAAAACTACGTTTTATGTTCCGCACTGTCTAAATACAAATATTACACTTGTTTCCTAATTATGTGAATTGATAGCTTAAAATATGTTGTATATCGAATTATGTGGACGCTTCATAAACATTATCCTAATCCATATTAATCCTATTTCAACTAAAGTTCCTAAAATACTTAATACATGAGTACAATAATTACGGAAATTAGTTCAGAACAAATGTAGCTATTTGTATAATTAGCTATTTTTGATATCAGCTGTGAGTACCAAAAGTAGTACTTTTCCATCATAGTGCCTTAAAAACAGCTGGTGATTTTTTCCACACTGTTATTCCAACACAAGTAGTGCTAGTAGCATGCTGCGTCTACCAATAGCAGTGTTGCACTTAAAATCATCTGTCCTTATTCATTTAGTTAGCAGTATAAATTGAAATGCAATGTGTGTATTCGAAATAAGCTGTTTATTTTATCAGCTGTAATTTAAATAATTACTAGATTAATGAAAACGCAATGTAAACACTATTTTTGCCATTATGTTGTAAGAAAAATTACCCAGCAAAGCTGATAAAATGTCTGAAAAAATGTTTCATTAATATTATTATTTACAGAGGGATGTAAAACATCGTTCATAACTCGTACCTAAAGTGTTTTTTCCGTCACTTAATCGTATCTCGGTTGCGAGCCGGAAATTGCCACTTTCGGCACTTGTGATGTAATATACTATTAACGAGTTCAGCTAATAGTTTTTTTTATTGAAAAACCAGTAAATATTACGTCTACAAACATATCCGCGGGCACTACGCTACAGGGGCTCTTACCCCCTCCTACTGCTCCCATCCAACAGTCTTTCAGTCGAGAACTAGATCAAATGTAAGAACAAAGGAATTATATTTCTAGTTATATTCTGATAATTAGCATTTTTGTAACCAACCATACATTTCTGAAATAATTCTACTTTGGAGAATATATGGACAGCTAATTTTTAATTTATATTCCGAAAATTCCGAATTTATATTGTAAAACAATTACAATCAATAACTGGATTATTCCATTTCAAAAGGGGGTGCAGGACATTTGCATGTAGACGACAATAATTAGTTGGTTATTGAGCGTACATATTACAGAATTGTCTGGAAAGATACGTGTGTTAACTAAGCATTTTATGTTATAATTTTTAGATATGTATTTTAGTAAAAGCTTTGTGTTTTCAAAGTCCACAAAAGTGCTTTTCAAAATTATACGTTTTTAAAATTTGGTAATATAATATGATACTTAGCGTTCTTTAATTACATTAAAAATGTCAATATCATATTTTATACAAGTATTAGACTTGTATACTACCAGTTTGCTTAGTCTAGCTCAGATATTTAGCATTTTAAGGAATAAGTAATAGTTTACGCGTATATTCCGTTTATGGTACTTTGTTCATATGCATACCAAAATTTGTCTTCTATTGATAACAAAATTGAATATTTTATAAAATAACACAATAACTGTCTCGATATGCGCATTGCATCTGTTTTGTGTTTGCCCAGAACGTCAAACAGTTACAACCAACTATTTCAAATACTACAAGCTTAATACTGGAGAGAGACTATAGATCCTTCATCTAAATGATAATCCAATGTTTATAACATTACAGCTGCTTTTACTTTGTGGATTTGTACTGCGACATTAACCAGCTTTTTGTTCTATATCCAGATTATCATCAGTATCTGCTGCATCAGAGTAAGGACCGTTTATAAAGCCTATTATGAGTTTAATAACATTTAGTCAAAAACAATTTATACAATTTGCATTATAATATATGTATAGTAACATATGTATAATGTACATAAGCCATTGCTTTTGTTTGTTAACATCGGATTATTTTAAATAGTAACAATATTAACACCGTATTTCATACCACACTTAAGTCAAAAAAGGCTTAGTAATAAATAGCTTAACACAAACTAAATATACATTTAAACTCATTAACGTGATAAAATATCACAATAAGTGAACTTCTAAAATCTCGTTTACCTTTTACTGTAAAAAATATATTGAGCTGTAGAAAAATATTAACACAACAATTAAAATGAGTTAAACACATCTTAAAGCTGTCCGCAACACAAGGATCTCTCTAAAAAACTCATTACCGTCCTGTCTCACTGTTGCCAACACGTTGAAATGTAAAGGAGCAGTGCTACCACCGTTGGAAAAGTTGTCTATGTTGAAAATCAGTCTGTGATATATTGTGTTAAATATTTATTTCATGATAAAAATATATTTTTGAATATAATATTAAATTTTTTGTACCAATAAAACATTACACGGTGAAATATACGTCACTTACCTTAAAATATAATCAGAGAAGTCAATTATAAAATATATAGTGAATTCTTCCTCAACATAAAAAAGTCCATATAAAGTGGCTATCCTCAACATATAGATTTAACTCGAAATGGCAACTGCAATTAAGATTTGTAACAACATTACATTAATTGGGGCCAAGAACATTAAATTAATTAACAGATGTTTATGTCAGATTATAATGTTTATAGTAGCCAACATCCTTAACTATAATATCCTACATAACGTTTTATGATAACTGTCCCCCAGGATTTAATTCGTGCATTCGTACCTAAAATGCATTATCCTAATTGTTTTTTGAAGATAATTGGTTTATGATAAGGCTTAATTAGTAGTTGGTAAGATAATTGGTGTATCTAGTTAAAATAACACGGAATATCAAACAGCGTTTTAAGATGTGTGCCCATGCGACATCCAGCATTGTTTTATAATATAATAATGTATTTCTTTTACTGCAGTAATCTGCATATTATTACGATGCTTACCAAACATTAAAAACAAAACAAAACAAATCAACAGGATCCGAACCACTAATCCAGTTATTAGTCATAAGTAAGAGTCATCTTGGAATCAATCAAAAGTTGTCAACCGAGATGAGGGCTCTGGTTGAAGTTGCACTCGATATTGCTGAGTAACACAAACTCTGAGGACTGGGTTGGTAACTCTTATACTAAGGCCTTTAACATCGCATTAAGTTTGAAAACGACGTTATTTAGATAAAACATCGTTTACATAAACAACTGAAACACATTTATACGTTACAGCGATATTTAATTTTATACAAGTATTATAAATTGGGTAGTATTATTAGTTGATTATGTACAATTTCCACTAATAATAAATTCCAATGTACAAAATTAGTGCATTATAGGGTACCCTCAAATCTGCAAACTAACTTTTAGTTAAATTTAAATACCTCGTTGCAGCAAACCTGCGTACTCAGCTAATTTCCGATGCATATATAAGCCTTAATACAACTGTTTGGTTGTATTAAGGCTTAATATATACTATATACTAATATATAATATATATAGTGTTTGGTTTTTCTTCCATTCTAAGCGTAATCACGTAATATATGATATTAAAAATTATTTTATTAAAGCTCGACTTTCTGTGACTAACAGTTATTGTGAATCTCAGTTAACGGACTCGTGAGTCCTAAGAAGAGTTTACGGAGAAATATTTTAAGGCTTGGCCATACGTGATGTTGATAAAATCATACGGTTAAAATATACTATTGTAACTAAGCCTGACATTTGGCTGCACTTAAGCTCTACTCTTAATGTACTCGTTCTTCTTGTGAAATGGTGTACATACGGACCTTCAAAATTTTGAGGTGGCCCCATCAAATATTGAAAGGATATAAATTGCAATAACAATAGTGAAGGACACTATACTAGTCAAAGGAATATGGTCTCTTCTTTAGAGTGGCGTTGGCCTAATATAAGCCAGCTGACCTCTGTGTGATCCAAAGCCACTCTAACACTCCTTGACCCGGACCAAATGCTTGACACCGAACCTGTGGCACACACTCACCTCTTCATATCTGCCTTCCTTCGTATAAAATATTCCTTTATGTTTGAGAAAAACAACACTAATTTTGAAAATTATTGTGTATCTCTAAGATATAACTTTTGAACAGTATCATTACATAGTTTTATGGTATTGGGCATACTATAAATTAATATTTAGGAAATGCATTAATACCTACCATTTTAGAAAAGGGCAGAACTATCATAGTTATTACAGATAATTTAATAGTGGGAAAATATTTTCAAATATATCGCAATGTTCAAATAACACATAAAAAAACAAATATACACATATTTTCTGAAAGTGTATATGGTTTTTATGTTAAAATTGATGTAGATACATAAATATATCTATATTATAGAGGTTTATAAACTATCAAAATATTATAAGAAGGAAAATGTCTGTATATAAATGGAAATTACCTTAGAAAAATGATAGACTCAGCTTTTAATGTACTGGGGGACATTCATTTTGATTTACTAGACACAAAACCTGTAACACACTGTTATTCAACAACCCTATTAAGTTTTGGGTTTAAATTTACAATTAATGAACGAACAAGAGGTACGGTTAAATAAAAAGTTGTAATGACTACTTACTTGTAAGAATAAGAGAACGAAAACAATTTAAACTTAGTCTTTTCACTAAACGTATCACAACTTAATCGCACCAACAGTAACACGAATCTGCCTGCAAAAATCAGCTGATCGGTGCGCGACGAACCAACAATGAACAGCTGATCAAGTTGCTCCGTGCAGACAACTCGCAGCCTGTACACCATACAGTCTGTCTGTCCATCATCTTGCTTACGATGCTTACGATAAGTAGTGTTTCTTTGGTTCATAAAACGAGGTTCAACAATTTTAAACCGTGGATATATTCGAATCCCTACTTCCGAATAAACAAACCTAATACAAAATAATGTTGTTTTTAAAACGAGTTCCACGCAGCACGCTGACGTGAAGGAAGTGAATTTCTACATAAAAAACATTTAAAACTCAAAATCGGTGTAAAATCATACATTTGTCCAATTTTTATTTAAATCTGAAAACATTTATATTTTGATTGTTCTGATACTCCTGGTTTCGTTTACCTGCAAAGCTGGGAATACAATTTTGCGCATTATAAGGTTAGGAGAAGGTCCAGGACAAGCTTGAAAGTAGGCGTCAGGTTGCTGGGGACGATAAAAGTACTCTAACAAAGGAGTAACAGGCTTTTATAGTGTAAAAACCCCATAAGACAACGTACTGTGTTTAGTCGATATACATTTTCTTTAATAACTCAATAAATATTTATGCTAGAATGACGAGAGAGGGGTTAAAACTGTCGCCTCTCCATCTTTTTACATCCATTGATTTTACATCTGGGGCTTCTCTGACCCTTTTTTGGCCCAAAAACTCGAAATTTGAATGATTAATCCCCAGAAAAAGAGGTTTAGAGTTTTTCGATGTTTTGCCCAACGAACTTGTCCAACTGATTACAGAAAGGAACGTCCCTACCAAATTTTAAGTATATTGGACAAAAATGCGACCGCTAGAGTGCAAACACATATATAAATGTCTATATATATATATATATATATATATATATATATATATAATTTTGAACGACCCCCCAAAACGTGTTCAGGGGGTCATGTTAGGAACTTCTATGGTGGTCCCGGGCTTAAGTTTCACCGTACGGGTCATGCTAATAGTTCACTTTCCAAAGGAAATTCACTAAAAATTAATATGTTAATGTTTAGTGAAAATTGTATTTAAAGTGGTTAAGTAAATAAACATAAATTGAATCCGTCCTACTTAGTTTAAATCAATATTTAATTTACCTTAATGTTTTGCTGACAATTTATTCTTAATATTTATTTAAAAAATTAATTCCTTTTACGGAAAAATAATATAGATAACATTCTTAAAAAATGTAGGCCTATCTAGTTTTCAGGGAACTAAAATTATTTGGCTGTCAGAAATTATATTAATTGTTAAGACAAAATCCTACTTTATAATGTTAAGTACTTAATTAGAGGTTTATTTGTCTTACAAGCAGGTAAAAGTGGATTAATTGGGAAATAAAATTATACCAGCTGGGAATATTTATTTAATTAGTAATACACCTTGACTTAGTTGCTTAAAAATTTTTGTTGTAACAATGTAATTGTTGTAATTCCTCTCGATGTATACCAACATAATAGGCATCAGAGAGTGTAGTGTTAAAACAAAACATGGGCAACTATGAACGACGCAAACCCAGAATTAAAACATCTTTATCATCAGTGCCTAATGAGACCATATATCGTTTTGACCCACAAATAAATAAACAATCCCGAAAGTAGTTATGTTTTAATTGGACAGTAGCTGAGAGACCTCTCTTTTTACTGTCACAAAATATAATCGTGTCTAATTGATTGTATAATAAATTAATATTATTCAGAGAATTGTAGATATTCAGATGTTTTGGAATAGATACATAAATAATGGGGTTTAAAGACCATAACAGGGTAAGAAGGCAAATTTATGTACAGAAATGTAAATTATCTTAGACGAATGGGGCACTCAGCCTTTGATGTTATGGGGGACATTCATTTTCATTTACTAGACAAAAAACCTGTCACACACTGTTATTCAATCCTAGCAAGTTTTGGGTTCGAACCGCCAATTAATGATCCAGGAAGAATCATTAGGATGCGATTGTTCAAAACCTAAAGACATGTCTAGAAATAATGAGTTTCTCTGATTCATCAAAAGACGGTCGAAAGGTTAAAACCGTGGGTGATTCGAATGTCTGCTTCCAAATAAAACAACACTAATTTATTTTTAAAAACCGCTAACATAGTGACAAGTTTGTAAATTACGTAACAAATTATAGGAACAGATCTGAGGAGCTAAGCAAAAATTTTATTAAGGCAAATTATAATACTGGAGACACTAAATTCTAAAAGGCTCTTATATCAAAAGTAATTATATATAATTTGTTAAGTAACTGGTAAATATATGACCAGTAAATAAGTTGCTTTGACATCTCTTAGTGCTCAACTTTTTAAACCACAAAGAGGGTCTTTTTGGGTGAAATATTTAGTTTCCGATCGTTCAAAACCAGCGAGTGAGTTGCTTGGCGTTTAAATAAAACATTGTGCGAAAATACTGTACAGTTTGGCCTTAAGACTTAATATTGTCGTTCCAGAGAGAAATTAAGGTTGTGTTTACATCACAGGAACTCATTGTGAAAACGTATTGTTTTTATTTTAAAAACAACCAATTAATAAAACAGTAAACAGTTTCTGAATCAATTTGCACAAGTGTTTTTGAAATTTAAAAGCAATCTAAATATTTTCTATAAGTTAAATACTAACTTCTTAAAAGCGCTTTCAAAATGTAACGTACCGGCTAACATTGAGCAATACTTTGGCTACAGATTGACAAATATGCCGTTTAAAAAAACGAGTTCAGTTGAAGAAGGAGACTTTTTATTAGATAATTTTTTCATAAATTAATTTTTATTTTCTTATCTCAAAATGTAAATTGTGTTTACCTACTGAATTTTCATTACATTTGAAGCAAAAAACGTATAGTGAAGGTGTATATGATGTATTTTTAAGAGTATAGGAGAAGTATATAAAATAATATTTTGTTACTACTACTATTATTTGTTTTTGTGTGCATACATTTAATCGTCATCGAAATATAAAATGGAAATTGTTGTATTATTGAAGTTTTTTTGTGTATATAATATTAAAAAAAATACAAAAAAGTAGAAAGTAGATATTAGGTGGATATATACAGAACACAACACCTATGATAACTTAAAAAATAAGGTTACATACCTTGTCGTCATCAATCCACTAGTTTATAAGATTCCTAGTTTCGGGACTAGTTTTGTCCCATTATTAAATCTTGCAGTATCACAGAATAAAATACTGTCATCGTCTTGAGTTTAAAAACATTTCAACAATAAACACAAACTTGTATACTGGCACATATAAACATTACATTTACAAATTTTTACAATAATTTTACACTTTATTTCCCATGTGTGGCCGGCCAAGGACAAGAGCAGACTGATTTCGTGATGATCGTGTTTTATGTCAGTCTGCTCTTGACCTTGGCCGGCCACACATGGGAAATAAAGTGTAAACTTATTGTTAAAATTTTTAAAATTTTAAATGTAATGTTTCTATGTGTCAGTATTTAAGTTTGTGTTTAGTGTTGAAATGTTTAAAACTCAAGACGATGACAGTATTTTATTCTGTGATACCTCAAGATTTGATAATGGGTCAAAACTAGTCCCGAAACTAGTAATCTTATAAACTAGTGGATTGATGGCGACAAGGCATGTAACCTTATTTTTTAAGTCATACAATCAATCCAGGAGGCAAATATCATGAATAAACCTATGATAAAATACCATTACAAGAAACTGCTGGCTCCTGAAAGGTGGACCTTCATGTAGAAGAATGGCTCATGTAACGAGCGGTAAATGCCCTGTGGGTTATTGGATCGTTAGTGTTAATGGTTAAGAGGGTGGTGATATAGTCCTGATATCTGGATCAAATGTACCGGTAAATGTGACCTATTGAGGTATAAGTAACATATGCACAAATAAATAAAAAATAATATGTTCATATTATGGGAAATGAAACGAAAAATATTGCTTTATTGTAAAGATTTTGTTGATTCATATTATTTATCCTTTTGGAAAAGTGAGTATCTACATGATTTAAACCCTATTTTTGCTTACTTAATTATGGTTTTGTTGGATGTTGAGCTCAGTCAAAGATGGTTCAGCTTAAAATATCCATGAAAATTAGGGTAACGGAAATAAATCTATCGATGAAAATTCCCATTTGTATAAACATTTTTGGAATTTTATAATTTAAACCTGATAAATTATTTATGTAAGATTTATTACATTTCCAATCGCAAATATAAAATTAAAAATATAATGCACTCCATTGTAAGCATAATTACGCTTTATATCCCGCACTGGCTGAATACAAATATTACACTTTTTCCCTAATTATGTGATTTGATAGCTTAAAATATGTTTCTATATCGAATTATGTGGAGACTTCATAAACATTATCCTAATCCATATTAATCCTATTTCAACGATAGTTCTTAAAACCCTTAATACATTAGTACAATAATTACGGAAATTAGTTAAAAACAAATGTAGCTATTTGTATACGAAGCTATTCTCTATATCAGCTGTGAGTACTGAAAGTAGTGCTTTTCCATCATGGTGCGGTAAAAACAGCTGGTGAATTTTACCACACTGTTATTCTGGCACAGGTAGCGCTAGTAGCTTGCTGCTTCTACCAATAGCAGTGTTGAATATGAAATCATCTGTTCTTATTCATTTAGTTAGCAGTATAAATTGAAATGCAATGCGTGAATTCGAAATAAGCTGTTTATTTTATCAGCTGTAATTTATCTAATTACTAGATTAATGAAAACGCAATGTAATAGTATATTTCGCACCAAGGGCAGAAAGTGGGGTTTTGATGGCCCGAGATCGTGTTTTATGACCGAGACGAAGTCGAGGTGAACGCTATTTTTCACCATACTACAATTATTAACGGGTTAAATGTGATCGGTCATAAAACACAGCGGCCTCATGCAATCTCGGACTAAAAACAGTTAGGCAGAGGCTACGTAACGTCCGACGTGAGCTGCTACTGTTCACGTCCGTTCCAAATGATGCACCGTACGTTACTTTTCCTGTGATTTTTAAAACAGATTGAGAGCCAGTGACACATAACGAAAACCTCCTAACCTAAACTAACGTATCCTAAACTAACCTAACCTAACCTAAGCGGTAGCGGCTTACGTCGGACGTGAACGTAGTCACTTCGAAACAGTTAACTAATAAACAAATCATCGATAGTACAATGTTTTGAATTTTATTATTATTTGTTCCAGTGTTTCAACCAAATAACGCAAAATAGTATGCACGTATTAAACAGGTAACGTCGTGTACACTTGAAAACAAGTTGGCATCACTGGCTAAATATATCAGCTGACTTTCGTCCCTTGGGCGGAAAAACTCTACTTTCGGTATTCAAATGACGTTCGGAAAACAGGTGATTACAGCGTAGTGTGCAGTTGCCTAGGTGCAACCATTGAAGGGTGCAGTTCCATATCTGTCCTAACATAGTATCGAATATAATGTCCTGTTTTATAAGGTAATGCAAATAACATGATATTGGTCCCTTCGGCACTATTGAAGGAACAAGAAAGAAAATGAAGAAAACAAAAGAGAAATATTTTGTTGTGTAAAATGAAGACCCATCTGGCTAGACGATGATGTTACCAGTGGAATGGGGTTTCATTTGTAGCATTTGATGGCATTAGTCATTAAAAGCTTTTCAGGGGTAACTTCAATGTAATTATAATTTCCTTTAGGTGGTCGTTAGTAAAACACTTTTCCCATCTTAAAGATAATGTAATGCATACCGTTTACATAAAAAATTTGATATTAATAAGATATGGCCCTTTTATCATTAGTAAAGCGAAACATTAGAAAACATATTTTTCAATTTAGAATAAATAAAGGTGAGTCAATTATATTACCAGTAATTTTAATTATTATTACTACCATTTTATAAAAAAAATTGCCTATTTAGTTTTTTTTTTTTACTTTAAACTCTGAGAAATATTGTATTAATTATATTTTTAGACTGGAGATTACATCATGAGCTTGGATATGAAACTAGGAGGTATGGTCTAGCCGACGAGAATATATCAAAAAGATATATCAGTTTAATAAAGTAATTTTAAATTTAGGAAATGTATCACTTGCATATAAAACGTTGCGGTCTTATATTTCTCTACGATCACTTGCATGGTCATTTCGCTATATTTTGTGTGTACATACTTTAGCATTGGTTGCTTGAAAAGTTTCACTTTTAATTGGCCTAATGCACCTTAACATCTTTCTGTTAATCACAATCCCTCTTCAGCCTTTTAAAATGTGACTTGCCCTTTAATTAAGTAAGCCATGTGGAAACTACTGCCGTTTATAATATGATTTTAGCTCTAAAACCTAAGTCTGCATATAGCTAACCGGTAGAAAATTCCAAATAGACTAGTATATCAAATTCAATCAAGAGTAAAATATTTTATGACAAAATAAAAGTTTATAATTAAGTTAATTAATTATAAGTAGCTTAATGTCTTATGTAGCTTTATATTAACATTCCTTTATTTATATAAAATCTTCGACCTATAGTACGTATATAAAAAATTACCTTAATGTCCATTGCTTAAGTAGCTTAAACAAAGTCGATTTAAAAAAATGCATGTTTTAATATTCAACGCTCTAGTACAGCATATCTGGTAAATAAATAAATTATCGTCAAAATATATTTGTCCCAGGCCCCCTTGATATTATAAATTGTTATTAAACGACGCCAATACTCCCTCTAGGCGTAGGGTTCAAATTATCTGTAACTAACACGATATTATAGCTAACGACTAAAATAACTAATTCCACTAAAATTGAACGCACGATTGTTTTACCAAGCGCATACCAAGTATCACGTTTCTAGTTGGTCTACGAGTACTGTTTTCTGTGCCAATAATTTTGTTATATTTTGTGTATTTTTCACCTAAAGACAGGATCAGATTCCAGATCCCTCACGATACGTCAATTAACTTGTTTTGATCCAATCGGTGATGACAAATCTCCGAAATAATTTATCTAGCATGGTCTACAAGTGATTTATACTTTGTAACTCTAGATAACTGAGTGATTTTCACATCTGTTGCGTTAGATGTTGTGAAAAAGTCATTCAGCAAAGATATCCCGCGTGCCCTACACGACAGGGACGGATCCCATCCCCCCTCCCCCTATCAACCTTCCACCTTGCCATACTTTAGTCCTTCAATCGGAATCCGATATAATGTAGGGACAAAGGAGTTTTATTGCTGGGACAGTCTTATTACTTTGCTACCTTTCTTACAGTTGTAGAATGTTCTCGAGTTCAGTGTTCACTACAGTGGTTTTTCAAGTTTATATTTTATTTCGGTATACACATTATGTGTAATTTAGTTTTAAAAACCTTTATTTATGTCCAATAATTTTGTTTATTCATTAAAATCTTTTACTCAGTAAAGGTAGGTATAAATAATTATCTGCTCTTAATCATAAGCAAACCTCACTATCCAATGATTAACTGATCATTAATAACGAATTAATGATCACAATATTTGCTTTTTTTAATTGGAATCCCACCATTCGCTTGAATTTATCTATGTATGAACCTTGTATACAGGTATAGTAATTAAAAAAGGGTGATTTTTCCTTTTACTGAGGTGTTCAAAAATATATTGAAATAAAACCATATTAGTCCTAAGTGTAACCATCCGTGTCCCGTATTCACAATGGTCTTCTAATGATTACCATTCAAAGGTTATAACCAGTCCGGCATCGGAGAGTTTATAGCTAGATATAACGAACTCAGTTTATATCGGGACATTAACAACTCAACGGTTTGCAGTTTGCATTTCACTGATTGGTATAATAACAATTATTTGCTGAATAAACATAATGAAGTTATAAATATATTCGTAGCAAATATATTATATGTTAATTTTACATAACAACCTTTTTAATAAAATAATAAAATACAAACATTTGGAAACGTTTATTTTTTCTGACAGTAAAGAAGGAATCCTCTCAGATACTGTGAAATTAAAATCTAATTACCTTCGGGATGGTTTATTAATTTGTGGGTTTTAATTACATGGTTCCGTTAGGCAGCGATGATGAAGAGTTTTAATATTGTGTTTGTGTTATTACAAAATGCTTCGTGAGTGGTAAAAACTGTTCTCTCTGATGCAATGTTACAAACAATGTATTACTATTTCCGGGTCAATATGAATAGTAAATTATGTGAAATAATTAGAAAAACGCATTTTTCTTACGGAAATGATTATTATTACCTTGATTGGATGTATATTTTTTAAGTGACTCTGTAAAATGGTTTACAAGTAAAAACAAAATTAAATATAATGTTTCAGAATCAGTTAACTTGGGCCCCTTACAAATAAAATGGTTTTGCGTATTTAATTCTCAGGTGAAATAGTTAAATTGGTTATATATATTCTGTACTCGTTAACACGTTTACGTTAACCGTAAAAAATAGCTAAAGCAGTCAGTGCGCACCGAGTATATGTACCTGGAGGGTTAAGATTGGTAAAGCAGTCAGTAAGCACCGAGTATATGTACCTGGAGGGTTAAGATAGGTAAAGCAGTCAGTAAGCACCGAGTATATGTTCCTGGAGGGTTAAGATAGGTAAATCAGTCAGTAAGCACCGTGTATATGTTCCTGGAGGGTTAAGATTGGTAAAGCAGTCAGTAAGCAACGTGTATACGTTCCTGGAGGGTTAAGATAGGTAAATCAGTCAGTAAGCACCGTGTATATGTTCCTGGAGGGTTAAGATAGGTAAAGCAGTCAGTAAGCAACGTGTATATGTTCCTGGAGGGTTAAGATAGGTAAAGCAGTCAGTAAGCACCGAGTATATGTACCTGGAGGGTTAAGATAGGTAAAGCAGTCAGTAAGCACCGAGTATATGTTCCTGGAGGGTTAAGATAGGTAAATCAGTCAGTAAGCACCGTGTATATGTTCCTGGAGGGTTAAGATAGGTAAAGCAGTCAGTAAGCAACGTGTATATGTTCCTGGAGGGTTAAGATAGGTAAAGCAGTCAGTAAGCAACGTGTATATGTTCCTGGAGGGTTAAGATAGGTAAAGCAGTCAGTAAGCAACGTGTATATGTTCCTGGAGGGTTAAGATAGGTAAATCAGTCAGTAAGCAACGTGTATATGTTCCTGGAGGGTTAAGATAGATAAATCAGTCAGTAAGCAACGTGTATATGTTCCTGGAGGGTTAAGATAGGTAAATCAGTCAGTAAGCAACGTGTATATGTTCCTGGAGGGTTAAGATAGGTAAAGCAGTCAGTAAGCACCGTGTATATGTTCCTGGAGGGTTAAGATAGGTAAAGCAGTCAGTAAGCAACGTGTATATGTTCCTGGAGGGTTAAGATAGGTAAAGCAGTCAGTAAGCAACGTGTATATGTTCCTGGAGGGTTAAGATAGGTAAAGCAGTCAGTAAGCACCGTGTATATGTTCCTGGAGAATTAAGATAGGTATAGCAGTCAGTAAGCAACGTGTATATGTTCCTGGAGGGTTAAGATAGGTAAATCAGTCAGTAAGCAACGTGTATATGTTCCTGGAGGGTTAAGATAGGTAAAGCAGTCAGTAAGCAACGTGTATATGTTCCTGGAGGGTTAAGATAGGTAAAGCAGTCAGTAAGCAACGTGTATATGTTCCTGGATGGTTAAGATAGGTAAATCAGTCGGTAAGCAACGTGTATATGTTCCTGAAGGGTTAAGATAGGTAAAGCAGTCAGTAAGCAACGTGTATATGTTCCTGGAGGGTTAAGATAGGTAAATCAGTCAGTAAGCAACGTGTATATGTTCGTGGAGGGTTAAGATAGGGAAATCAGTCAGTAAGCAACGTGTATATGTTCCTGGAGGGTTAAGATAGGTAAATCAGTCAGTAAGCAACGTGTATATGTTCCTGGAGGGTTAAGATAGGTAAAGCAGTCAGTAAGCAAGTGTATATGTTCCTGGAGGGTTAAGATAGGTAAATCAGTCAGTAAGCAACGTGTATATGTTCCTGGAGGGTTAAGATAGGTAAATCAGTCAGTAAGCAACGTGTATATGTTCCTGGAGGGTTAAGATAGGTAAAGCAGTCAGTAAGCAACGTGTATATGTTCCTGGAGGGTTAAGATAGGTAAAGCAGTCAGTAAGCAACGTGTATATGTTCCTGGAGGGTTAAGATAGGTAAAGCAGTCAGTAAGCACCGTGTATATGTTCCTGGAGGGTTAAGATAGGTAAATCAGTCAGTAAGCAACGTGTATATGTTCCTGGAGGGTTAAGATAGGTAAATCAGTCAGTAAGCAACGTGTATATGTTCCTGGAGGGTTAAGATAGGTAAATCAGTCAGTAAGCAACGTGTATATGTTCCTGGAGGGTTAAGATAGGTAAATCAGTCAGTAAGCAACGTGTATATGTTCCTGGAGGGTTAAGATAGGTAAATCAGTCAGTAAGCAACGTGTATATGTTCCTGGAGGGTTAAGATAGGTAAATCAGTCAGTAAGCAACGTGTATATGTTCCTAGAGGGTTACGATAGGTAAATCAGTCAGTAAGCAACGTGTATATGTTCCTGGAAGGTTAAGATAGGTAAAGCAGTCAGTAAGCAACGTGTATATGTTCCTGGAGGGTTAAGATAGGTAAAGCAGTCAGTAAGCAACGTGTATATGTTCCTGGAGGGTTAAGATCGGTAAAGCAGTCAGTAAGCAACGTGTATATGTTCCTGGAGGGTTAAGATAGGTAAAGCAGTCAGTAAGCAACGTGTATATGTTCCTGGAGGGTTAAGATAGGTAAAGCAGTCAGTAAGCACCGTGTATATGTTCCTGGAGGGTTAAGATAGCTAAAGCAGTCAGTAAGCACCGTGTATATGTTCCTGGAGGGTTAAGATAGGTAAATCAGTCAGTAAGCACCGTGTATATGTTCCTGGAGGGTTAAGATAGGTAAAGCAGTCAGTAAGCAAGGTGTATATGTTCCTGGAGGGTTAAGATAGGTAAAGCAGTCAGTAAGCAACGTGTATATGTTCCTGGAGGGTTAAGATAGGTAAAGCAGTCAGTAAGCACCGTGTATATGTTCCTGGAGGATTAAGATAGGTAAATCAGTCAGTAAGCAACGTGTATATGTTCCTGGAGGGTTAAGATAGGTAAATCAGTCAGTAAGCAACGTGTATATGTTCCTGGAGTGTTAAGATAGGTAAAGCAGTCAGTAAGCAACGTGTATATGTTCCTGGAGGGTTAAGATAGGTAAATCAGTCAGTAAGCAACGTGTATATGTTCCTGGAGGGTTAAGATAGGTAAAGCAGTCAGTAAGCAACGTGTATATGTTCCTGGAGGGTTAAGATAGGTAAATCAGTCAGTAAGCAACGTGTATATGTTCCTGGAGGGTTAAGATAAGTAAATCAGTCAGTAAGCAACGTGTATATGTTCCTGGAGGGTTAAGATAGGTAAATCAGTCAGTAAGCAACGTGTATATGTTCCTGGAGGGTTAAGATAGGTAAATCAGTCAGTAAGCAACGTGTATATGTTCCTGGAGGGTTAAGATAGGTAAATCAGTCAGTAAGCAACGTGTATATGTTCCTGGAGGGTTAAGATAGGTAAATCAGTCAGTAAGCAACGTGTATATGTTCCTGGAGGGTTAAGATAGGTAAAGCAGTCAGTAAGCAACGTGTATATGTTCCTGGAGGGTTAAGATAGGTAAAGCAGTCAGTTAGCAACGTGTATATGTTCCTGGAGGGTTAAGATAGGTAAAGCAGTCAGTAAGCAACGTGTATATGTTTCTGGAGGGTTAAGATAGGTAAAGCAGTCAGTAAGCAACGTGTATATGTTCCTGGAGGGTTAAGATAGGTAAAGCAGTCAGTAAGCACCATGTATATGTTCCTGGAGGGTTAAGATAGCTAAAGCAGTCAGTAAGCAGCGTGTATATGTTCCTGGAGTGTTAAGATAGGTAAATCAGTCAGTAAGCACCGTGTATATGTTCCTGGAGGGTTAAAATAGGTAAAGCAGTCAGTAAGCAACGTGTATATGTTCCTAGAGGGTTAAGATAGGTAAAGCAGTCAGTAAGCACCGTGTATATGTTCCTGGAGGGTTAAGATAGCTAAAGCAGTCAGTAAGCACCGTGTATATGTTCCTGGAGGGTTAAGATAGGTAAATCAGTCAGTAAGCACCGTGTATATGTTCCTGGAGGGTTAAAATAGGTAAAGCAGTCAGTAAGCAACGTGTATATGTTCCTGGAGGGTTAAGATAGGTAAAGCAGTCAGTAAGCAACGTGTATATGTTCCTGGAGTGTTAAGATAGGTAAATCAGTCAGTAAGCAACGTGTATATGTTCCTGGAGGGTTAAGATAGGTAAATCAGTCAGTAAGCAACGTGTATATGTTCCTGGAGGGTTAAGATAGGTAAATCAGTCAGTAAGCAACGTGTATATGTTCCTGGAGGGTTAAGATAGGTAAATCAGTCAGTAAGCAACGTGTATATGTTCCTGGAGGGTTAAGATAGGTAAATCAGTCAGTAAGCAACGTGTATATGTTCCTGGAGGGTTAAGATAGGTAAAGCAGTCAGTAAGCAACGTGTATATGTTCCTGGAGGGTTAAGATAGGTAAAGCAGTCAGTAAGCAACGTGTATATGTTCCTGGAGGGTTAAGATCGGTAAAGCAGTCAGTAAGCAACGTGTATATGTTCCTGGAGGGTTAAGATAGGTAAAGCAGTCAGTAAGCAACGTGTATATGTTCCTGGAGGGTTAAGATAGGTAAAGCAGTCAGTAAGCAACGTGTATATGTTCCTGGAGGGTTAAGATAGCTAAAGCAGTCAGTAAGCACCGTGTATATGTTCCTGGAGGGTTAAGATAGGTAAATCAGTCAGTAAGCACCGTGTATATGTTCCTGGAGGGTTAAGATAGGTAAAGCAGTCAGTAAGCAAGGTGTATATGTTCCTGGAGGGTTAAGATAGGTAAAGCAGTCAGTAAGCAACGTGTATATGTTCCTGGAGGGTTAAGATAGGTAAAGCAGTCAGTAAGCACCGTGTATATGTTCCTGGAGGATTAAGATAGGTAAATCAGTCAGTAAGCAACGTGTATATGTTCCTGGAGGGTTAAGATAGGTAAATCAGTCAGTAAGCAACGTGTATATGTTCCTGGAGTGTTAAGATAGGTAAAGCAGTCAGTAAGCAACGTGTATATGTTCCTGGAGGGTTAAGATAGGTAAATCAGTCAGTAAGCAACGTGTATATGTTCCTGGAGGGTTAAGATAGGTAAAGCAGTCAGTAAGCAACGTGTATATGTTCCTGGAGGGTTAAGATAGGTAAATCAGTCAGTAAGCAACGTGTTAATGTTCCTGGAGGGTTAAGATAGGTAAATCAGTCAGAAAGCAACGTGTATATGTTCCTGGAGGGTTAAGATAGGTAAATCAGTCAGTAAGCAACGTGTATATGTTCCTGGAGGGTTAACATAGGTAAATCAGTCAGTAAGCAACGTGTATATGTTCCTGGAGGGTTAAGATAGGTAAATCAGTCAGTAAGCAACGTGTATATGTTCCTGGAGGGTTAAGATAGGTAAATCAGTCAGTAAGCAACGTGTATATGTTCCTGGAGGGTTAAGATAGCTAAAGCAGTCAGTAAGCAGCGTGTATATGTGCCTGGAGGGTTAAGATAGGTAAATCAGTCAGTAAGCACCGTGTATATGTTCCTGGAGGGTTAAAATAGGTAAAGCAGTCAGTAAGCAACGTGTATATGTTCCTGGAGGGTTAAGATAGGTAAAGCAGTCAGTAAGCAACGTGTATATGTTCCTGGAGGGTTAAGATAGGTATAGCAGTCAGTAAGCACCATGTATATGTTCCTGGAGGGTTAAGATAGCTAAAGCAGTCAGCAAGCACCGTGTATATGTTCCTGGAGGGTTAAGATAGGTAAATCAGTCAGTAAGCACCGTGTATATGTTCCTGGAGGGTTAAAATAGGTAAAGCAGTCAGTAAGCAACGTGTATATGTTCCTAGAGGGTTAAGATAGGTAAAGCAGTCAGTAAGCACCGTGCATATGTTCCTGGAGGGTTAAGATAGCTAAAGCAGTCAGTAAGCACCGTGTATATGTTCCTGGAGGGTTAAGATAGGTAAATCAGTCAGTAAGCACCGTGTATATGTTCCTGGATGGTTAAAATAGGTAAAGCAGTCAGTAAGCAACGTGTATATGTTCCTGGAGGGTTAAGATAGGTAAAGCAGTCAGTAAGCAACGTGTATATGTTCCTGGAGGGTTAAGATAGGTAAAGCAGTCAGTAAGCACCGTGTATATGTTCCTGGAGGGTTGAGATAGGTAAAGCAGTCAGTAAGCACCGAGTATATGTTCCTGGAGGGTTAAGATAGGTAAAGCAGTCAGTAAGCAACGTGTATATGTTCCTGGAGGGTTAAGATAGGTAAAGCAGTCAGTAAGCACCGAGTATATGTTCCTGGAGGGTTAAGATAGGTAAAGCAGTCAGTAAGCAACGTGTATATGTTCCTGGAGGGTTAAGATAGGTAAAGCAGTCAGTAAGCACCGAGTATATGTTCCTGGAGGGTTAAGATAGGTAAAGCAGTCAGTAAGCACCGTGTATATGTCCCTGGAGGGTTAAGATAGGTAAAGCAGTCAGTAAGCACCGTGTCTATGTTCCTGGAGGGTTAAGATAGGTAAAGCAGTCAGTAAGCACCGTGTATATGTTCCTGGAGGGTTAAGATAGGTAAAGCAGTCAGTAAGCACCGAGTACATGTTCCTGGAGGGTTAAGATAGGTAAAGCAGTCAGTAAGCACCGAGTACATGCACTTTAAAGAGACAATTTCCCAAATCCGATTCAAAAATGTTTATTACGAACACTTACTGTAACATTGTGTAAAGGCGGTCCCACACTACTCGCGAACACGCCCGAACATTCGGCCGAACTCCGATCGTTCGGAGTATTCGCGAGAAGTGTGGGAGCTGCGCGAACTTTGAATACGGGACCGAATGTTCAGTGAACGTTCAATGAACATTCGGGCGAATGTTCAGCCGAACATTCCCACGAATGTTCCGGAGGCTCCCACACTGTTCGCGAACATGCATTATTGCATCACTGCATCATTGATAGTCAACGATCTTGTTCTACTGAGACAATACTATAAAACTGCGTATTTATTTGTATGCGTACCGTATTTATTTGTTGTGCTTTCAAGTAAGTATTGAATACCACTTAAATGGTCATTGGTAATGAATAATCAATAATTAAATGTCAATCTCTAGTTGTACTGACATAAGCCTACTATGCATATGTCAGTTATAATTATAGCTATAAATAAGTTATTTTACTGTTATTTGTGTAAATTGAAGTTTTGTTTTAAGGCACAGGGGGTTTTCATTTATTAGTATACTGTCGACGTATTCTGCAGGATTCAGGGCTTGAGTCACTTCTTCAACTCAGCTGCACTATTTTATCAGTGCGTTGAGTCAATGTGTTGTTTCAAATCATTCAGTTCATACAATCACTTGCGTTTTCGCGGCAGCAGATTGACGCCAACCTCAATAATGGGCATTTTAATTCATTATTTATAGAAGATACAAATAAATCCTTTAATACGGAACCCTTAATTATTGCCCCTACATATCCTTTATTTAAATAGTAGTTGATTTTCTTCCACACTCCATAATCAGTGCCGGTCACAGTGGTGAAGAGGGGACAACTACTCAAGGAGAAAAAACATTTGTTTGTGGTCAAATCACCCAAACATATCTGTTTTTGCAAATTAATATAAGTGTGTCATCTAAGTTGAGTAACCGGCAGTGGAACCGATTTAATTTACTTCAATTATTTAACAAGACATGAGAAGCTCCCAAGAATTACATCAATCGCATCGGCGGCGTGGTACAGGTGCACGACCAGTCTGTCATTCCCACGTTGAAATTTTCCCCGAAAAGAATAGTTTTCTGAGTTATCTCTTTACTAATATTATTGTTCAGTATATTCTTATTGTAAGAACTTGTAAAAGCTTGACTGTTAATAAACTTAATATATTAAGACAATAGGTTGAATGAATCATGTGAGTACTGAAACAGATGTTTACAGTAAGTAGGATTTTAATCAGCCGTGCGAAATACTGGTGTCAGCTAGTATACTTGTTATATTTATATTTGATTTTTTACTTCGTAAAAAATAGGCTTCTCATATTTTTGTTGGTTTCTTCTACACGACTAAATTCTACACCTTTTATAATTTATTACATAAGGAGAAGACATATTTACTCGATGTTAATTAATTGCCGACAAATGAAAACATTGTTATTAATATGATTATCATGAATTAATTGTAAGCAAGTCAAATACAAAGCGTTTCCTTGCGCACACTGAAGGCAGAGTGGTCAACAATGGACGATCGCCGCGTCAACGCCCAAACTAGCAGTTATTACAGTTGATTTCCAACAATTGTTTATAATCAGCTGATTAACAAAATCAAACAGGCGTGTATCTGCTATTGCAGAAAAAATACGACTGTAGATGCAACAACAGTGACATTATCTGTAGAGTCGTCCATTTTTTCACGACAATGCTCGTTAGACACGACGGACAATGTGCCAACAGCTGATTGGAATTTATTGATGTTCGAGGGAATGTTCGCCCGAACATTCCCCCGAATGTTCGGTGGGTGTTCACGAGAAGTGTGGGAGCTTCATCAGGGCGAACGTTCAGTGAACGTTCGGGAGAATGTTCGGCCGAATGTTCTGGAGAATGTTCGGCCGAATGTTCAGGCGTGTTCGCGAGTAGTGTGGGACCGCCTTAATGATAAATTTACCATAAAATTGTCAATAATATTCTATTTATACATATTATTTCAAGGAATAATGCCCATTTATTATTTAATGTTAAGCCATTAATGAAATTTGCAGAACCAGTTATAAGATGGAATTGAAAGACAAATCAAATATTGGTTTCAGTGAAATGGAACGGATTCAACAACGTTTATTTGCATTCTTATTAGTTATGAAATTCGTCACAAATATTAATTTTAACTTGTTATTTTACTAACATTTAATTTCGGGTTTCGCGGATTATATTAGTATATGTTTAATTGTGTGTATTTTTTGGTTTATTTCCATGTATTATTTTTTATCCCAATTGCCACCAAATGATAATTACTCAATCAAAACAATGACAAGTACACATCCCAAAACTATGTTCTCATATGTTTATATTAACATAAGCTTTAGTCCACACATGTACTGTTTTAACAAATAGTTTATTATTTCCGTCTAATTGACTAATATACCAGTCATTTCAAACATGTTTCAAAACAATTGGTGATCCGGCCGGGAACTTAGTTCATATTTCATTTGATGCCTCCTCATTTTTATTCTACAAGTTTCCCAAAAAGAGTTGTGCCAAAAGGAGCCATTTAGGAAATAGCTTCTTCTTAATACTTTCAGTATTACATATAAAGAAAAGCAATATAAAACAACAGTGGATCAATAAACTCGTATAACATAGAAGCAACATGAACGTATTTGAAAAGTTTTACAGGCAAAGACAATTTGAATTCCAAACTTTGTATCGTACAATCAGAGTTCCAGATGCATTTTTCTTTCAATTTTGTTCTTATAATCCAAAACATTTTACTGGATGTTTTATAAAATGTACTATATAAAATGTTATATAACATCATTTATTTAATAAAAGCCTTTGTCCTTATGTTTGTGGGTAGTTGAGGTGGATAAAATAAACCTAAGTGATTTAAATTCCTTGTTAACAATTAATTATTTTTAAGTAATTTCATCCTCGATTAATATAAGTATTTTAATTTTATCCTTAACACAAATAACTGAACATAATGCATTTTAATTTACACCTACTAACTGCTTTTAAATATCTCATAACGAAAACAGTGACCAACTAGTTTGTACTAATCAAGAAAATTGTTATGACAGCTCCTATATTTAATCTTATTCAACATTGATTATCAGAAATAAATAAAATGCACTTTTGTTTTGTTTTGACGCTCACATTAATTCGAACCGCGCTATTATAAATTCAAATCAATATTACAATTATTTGGGCTACGCTGTTTATAAATTACATAAATGTCTGACAACGAATATTTCAAACGGTAATTATGAATTACCTAAATAAATGGAGTAAGCTTTGCTGACTAATAATGGCTCAGTTTGGTATTATTTTTATTGCTAACGTCTTACAAGGGTATTTGCATTGTTATGTATTTCCCTTCAAACTAGAACAAAGAGCACTCAGTGCGAGGTGATATCATTTATAACCCGGAGCTTTTAAGGAATCCAGACCTTCACAGATCTCATCTTCAAACTTTGCAGTAACATCACCCTTTTGTTTGAGAAATTAATTTTAGATAAGCAAAATATGTTGATATAATGAGTACTGCTTAGAGGTAAATATTCGTAACAACTCTTACATAAATAAAACGAAAGCAGGTCCCTTCGATTCCGAAGGTAAGTATGTATATTTATAAATATACATGCAATTTCCTTTAAAACAGCTTTACCTGATTCAACTTTCAGGTTAAAAAAAATTCAGATTCAAAATATTCGTTATTAGAAGTATTTTGCTTTGATTATAACAGTGTATACATTCCATTCGCAATAAATACAATTTCGTCACTACTAAACGTGTTGACATCTTATTCCCCTCTCTTATTAATGCCGTGCACTCAAGAAATCCTCCTATTTACTGTAACTGTTTCATTACAGCTATTACGGGTTTGTCAGTTTTCATAAAAAAATCGGTATATTTTAAGTTATGTAGAGTTATTTTCAAATTAAGACACCCTCACATAGCTAGATATTTATTATAATGTACTTAAAAGTAAATAACAATATTAGAATATTTCACATTCACCTTTTTGCTACCGCTACCATCACCCCACCCGTCGTGTCGCTGTCACCTTAAAGTACAGCACAAGTTTGATTTGTTTGTATTTTTGCAAACATAAATATTTTGCTGGATCGTAACTTTATACTAATTATACTATTTGTAGCTGTAGGTAATTATAGGTTGGAAGCATGCGTTTTGAGTGTGTTTTTCCTTAAAAAGTACAAAACATATATAACCTTTATGTTGAAAACCAATTACTAATGTTTAGTCGATCTAAGAATTTTGAGTCTTGTCATCAACAAGTCCATCAACAAGGGTTTCTAAGGAAGCACAAAAAAATTCTTATAAATATTTGCACACTAGGGCTGTTATTAACAACTTAACAACTGAAAATACAGTTCAATAAGTTATCGGATCACTTAATGGATCAGTATCTGATAATAAGTGTAAGTTCAAGATCAGATATCATTGTTAAAGTTTCAGAAAGGAAGGTAGGAAAGTTTCGCCCACACGAGTGCTGATGCTTTCAAACCGAGTTAAGCCTTTCCTCTTCCTACTTCTGTCTCTTCAGAAACTTTTACAACTGAATTAAAACTTCCAAAGTCTAGTTACGTCCCTACGACCTGTAGCTAAGGAATAACAATTCTCATACAAACTATTAGTACTTTTTCGTTTTCTTCTAATATTTTTTTATTGTATCTTCGTAATGTATTGGCTAAAAATTAAGAGTTCAGGGTTTAAGGTCTGAACGGGGTTTAAGGTCTGAACGGGGTTTAAGGTCATAATTTACTAATTGGAATTTAATGCAACCTTTATTTCTGACTAACATTGTTTTTGGGTTAAATTATTTAATTTTGTTCTGAAAAGAAAAGACTATCATTATTTTCTGATAGATATTTTATATTGGCTCATTTTTATTAAATTTTGGTGGCTATAAATATATTTTATAGCTATTAACACTGACATATGGTTCACTCTCTGTGTCATTAGCTAACTTCTTGTAAAATATTACAAACTATATAAAAAAGGAAATATTTACTCCCAAACCAAATAAACAAGTTGTGACTTATGGATTATGGTGTAAGCGTTCAAACTTTACAAGGAGCTTCCGCAATATATTCCATGGAAAACTGATAATCGTATTAACAAATGCGCTTTGTAAGCTCATTGTTCTATTGTTCATTGGATCATTGTTCTGGAGCCATATTGTTCTTTATCGTTTATATGGTTTAGCATATTTTCATAGTGCACAGTTTGAACGTGTTAACAAAGTCTTCGGTTTGCATAATGCTCTATTTATTCAGATATTGTTTTAATTGAAGAAATGATACGGTTTGTTATTTAAACCGTTAAATATCTGAGAATAAACCAATGAAAACACCGATTCTTTAAATTACTTCTGATTTCTTCCGTATAAAGTAGAAAACGTTTCGTCGTAAACTGGCATCAAGAATAAATAAGCAAAATACATAAATACTTTATTTCAAATTGTCTTACTTTACTTCACAATCATCGTCGTTAAACTAAAAAAAAATAAAATATATAATAATAAATATTTATATGTGAAAGCGAGTAGTATTTAATTTTTTTTTAAATATGATTTGTATTTTAATGTATTAACTATATTATGTGGGGTCACAGAAAATAATGAATAGTTTAATGAGTAGAATATTAAGTGTTGTTACAGTTAACAGGATAAAATACAACAAAATCTTAAACACTACACAGTATATTTACACTTATACTGTACTTACATACAAGACGGTAAATATACAAAAATATAGTACAAGGCGATCGATTTCAAACAGTCACACCGGTCATCATTCGGCCCAATCAGCGAATAGGGCGAATTGGGAGATTCGCTGATTGGGCCTGATTATGTCCGGTGTGACTAGTTGAAATCGAACGCCTTGTACCATATTTTTAGTGAATTTCCTTTGGAAAAGTGAACTATTAGCATGACCCGCACGGATAGACTCAAGCCCGGGACCACCCTAGAAGATCCCGGGTAAAACTTTTAAGCCATCTCTCATCATTCTAGCACAAGTATTTACTGTGTTATTAAATAAAATGTTAATTGTCTCAAGATAGAACGTTGTCTTAAGGGGATTGTACACCGGAAAAGGATGTTTCTCATATGTTGATGTAGTTGTATCACCTCCAATACCCCTATACCAACTTGTTATCCTGACTATACCTCCTCTTAACCTTATAATGTCCACCAATGTCATCCTAATAGTAAATTTAAATATAACCAGGAGCATCAGAACAGCCAAAAAATAACATTTTTCAATTTTACTTTTCAATTTTTCAAAAAATGTTACCACCATTGTTTTAAACCCTTTATTAGATTTTTATAAGGGTTTTACTGCGGATATTCACTTCCTTCACGTCAGCGTACTGCGTGCGAACTCGTTTGTATATTTACCGTCTTGTAAGTAAGTACAGTATAAGTGTAAATATTTTGTGTAGTGTAGTGAGATATTGTTTTATTTTATGCTGAGAAAATAATTGTAAAAACTTATCTAAAGATTTTATTAAAGAATAGACTAAATTAAAATGTTTAATGTTCAAACCCACTGCCATTTTAGTATATTATAACTATTTATTTTTATAATTCTAACA
Organism: Allygus modestus; assembly: GCA_963675035.1. Lineage (NCBI taxonomy): Eukaryota > Metazoa > Arthropoda > Insecta > Hemiptera > Cicadellidae > Allygus > Allygus modestus. The sequence continues at coordinate 4,769,101 of OY776115.1, forward strand.
AAATTTACTATCTATTATTCGTTACATGATCATAATTGACTTTTTTGTAATTATATTTAACCATCTACATTACGATATTTGGTAACTTTTGTTCAATAGATTTATAGTCCTACATGTAATTTGTGTTAAACCTTGAAATCTTTCCGCTAATGGGAGTTTCACATAGAACGTCCAAGCCTCAATACAAGTGCGTCACGCCGGGCGTCGCTTCGTAGTGTTATGTCGGGGGCGTAAACACTGTCTGTATTGTGGCCATCAATCCAGCTGCCACTTTAACTGAAGGCTGGCAACTTGGACGAGTGGCTTGGATAAACAACTCAAGCGCTTCTGGTGAAAGACCACCAATTGTTGCAACATTTCATAGAATGTTGTTTAACTATTGTAGACAACAATCATTGTGAAACATATGACAATTATTTATATAGTAAGAGGTGATTTGATTCTAATCTTCATGGGACATCACTCTTGAAAAAATTATTTAACACATAAATAAGTAACACAAATATATATACGGATAATCTAAGTTTGTGCTTTGTCAATCAAGTAAGTAACAATCAGTACATTTGATCACTTTAGCTCAAGTTTTAATGAATTTTTAAACTGCATTCTTCAGTCATTACTCATCTTGAAGTTCTGTTGGTTTACGTGCATTCGAAATACGTTGGAATGGCAGCCCCTTCCTTAACAAAGGATGGAAGAAAAACAATACATAACATGGTTATATACTCAGCTGTTACCATGGGTTGTAGTGTAGCCATTAAAGTGAATAATGAGGTTTGATGGTCTTGGATAGGGTGGAAATTTACGACACGGGAAGCGACACTGTACTGTTAGCTTGGCTAATGTAGTTTAAATTGTCTTAAAGATTTTATCGTCGTTTGGATAGATTTGCATGTATGTTTATAAATAACGTAACCAAAGGAAACATATAGTTTCCTAGGATTCATTAGGTAAAACCATTTAGTTTGTCAGTTTTACTGTACGACTAAACAAATAAAACTGTATCCAGACCAAAAAATGAAGTTGTTTGTTAAAACACAAAAATATGTATTAGTTAGGCATCATCGCGTAAAACTGTCTCCACTGTTTAGAAAAACAAAGTTTCACAAAGTTGGCATCACCAACAATGGGTTTTAAACAAATCTTTCATTGGTTTTAATTAATTTGTTAATCTGTTAAATTAATAGATTAAGAACAATACAGGAAATAACAGAAATGTGTAACCTTCACTTGTAAAGAACCTAACATAATAAATGAGAACGATATTTACTGATATTTACTTTAATGAGAACTATATTTACGGTACTGGGGTACCAGTTACCCCATGGTAGCGTGCAAATATTAATATGTATAATAATTGGGTTTTTGGATGTAAAGCATTTTGAACTGAATCAAATTATGTTAACATAATAAACTTATACTTGTCTATTTAAAGTTTTAAAAATATTAAAACAGGAATGTGAATATTTATAAATATTATAAACCAGTTTTTCTGAGGATTCTACCAGAGGACCAATATGTGTCGAACTACCATTTACTAAGGTCTAAGGTTTTAATGTATAAATGGGACTTATTGGAGGCTCCGATCCCCAGGCATTCAAAGATATAATGTTACTTTTTTAGAATATTATAAATTTAATAGTTCATATTTTTTCATTATATTTATTCTTCTTCCTTATATTTATTTGTACCTACCCATTAAGTTTAACATGGACGGGGCGCTGAGATGGATGATTTCTTATACCTTCAAAGTTACCCCAAAATAGTACTCTACACAACTACAGTAACCTGACCTATATTGACTGCCGCAGTGCACCGTTGCAGGTGATGGTCAGCTTAATGCATAAATACACAATAAATGTTATTGTACATGTGCCAGGTGTTCCTCAGAAACAGGATACATATAAGCAAGAGCAGTTATTTCAAGCTAACTACTGGAGTGGCATGGCAATGATAGGATCGTATAGCCAAAATAAAAATATTTCCTCGGATTAGAGCGACTGTATTCACTTCTAGTTGAAAGAACGGCAGGAAATTTGGTCTAAAAAAACGACCACGGAATATTCAGTCTTATTCTAATAAGCCAATCAGGTGGCGGTCAGGTGGTCGGGTGGTGAACGTACGATTTGATTGGCTGTCATTACAAGGCCTATTTGCTTAATCTGACACCACCAAGTTGATTAAATAAATTAATAAACACCTCATTCACATTGTTGTTATGTAAATTTTGCAAGCAGTTATTATAAAGTTAACGTAACCCAGGTGGACTTAGTGAAATTTCAGTAGCAAACTCTACCCTTTTAACAAAGTAATGCAACAACAACAAAATAACAGTATTTGGTAACAATAAAATGTACCACGTTGTTCAAAACTGATTGTTTGATAATCATGGATATCTGGTATTAGTAGATGCATTACTAAACAATAATAACTGAATGTAATGATTATTGCCCTTAGTTGTACAAAGTCAAAGTGATCAATAATGAAATAAGGATTAATCCACTGCATTAATTGCGTTAATCAATGTTGACTATGCCCTATTGGTACGTGGACAAACTAAGTAAAGGTCAGTAAAAAACTCAATACAAATTACAATTTTATCGTCACATCTACACTTTACTGATGAGATTATTACAAACACTTGCTTAAGTATATTTTTTGCACATATATTTGTCGTTAATATATTCCATTTCTGATTGGAGTTTTCCTCAATTACTTTCTGTACAATTAAATCGCAATATAAAACACCGTTATGAAGTTCCACGAATGTTGAATCAAATATTAATGAAGCACAGTGTAATGTTAGCAAGATGACTCGTGTGGCCATGTTACTGGCCGAGACAGACGGCTTATTAGTCATGGGCTGTAATTAAATCTTCAATGACTAGAGGGGATCGTTAAACCTAAAATATAATATTGAATCAAAACCTCAAAGGTCACTTAATCTACATTTATTCAAGGTTATTTTTAGGTTATTGACATCAGTTTTTGCCATAACAGTATCATCTAGGTAGTATGGCCTTAGAGGTTGGCAGATAGGTCTCTGAACAATCAGAGTAAAACTACGAACATCTACGTCAATTTTCTTGCTGTTTCTTTATTTTTGCTATATACCCGTATATTAATCTATCATAGCGGACAAGTTCAATCGTACTTCTTAGTTAAGTTAAATGTCCTAGAGGTTTAGTGTATTGGGATTCATATGAGGCTTACGGTAATTCGGTTTTATATTTTGAAGCATAATTTTCAAATATCAGTATAGTTTTGTTATGCAACTTTTACATAATTTAAAAGTGTAATGATCAATTCAATTGTGGCTTACAGTCAGTAGCCACTAATATATTAAATGGATTTCATCTAATTATTATTTATAAGCAGTTTAAAAAGTAACACAATTTTGCCTCATATGTAATATTTTTTGCAACCCACGTCACCAAGTTATGAGAAGTAAACGAAATGCATTTTTTGTTTTCTTTCGACTACGTCACTTCAACATATGTTAAACTTTTTTCTGATATCATAGTCTTAAACGAGCAATGTCTACATGCAAAGTGAATATCGGAATACCACAGAATATCTTTATTAAACTTATAAACTAGGTGTTTTGGGCGTCAGAAATCGATATACAAAATCACTAACCTAGAACATCTCAAGATTGTCCTTAAAACTAATTTTCTAAATTTAAGTTTAAACATTGGGCCTAAGGTGTTTCATATCCTATCAAAGTAACCATAACAGTTAATCAAAAATAACCGGAGACTTTTAGAAGGTGTTCAGCATTTACCTACGTAGTAATTTTTAAAGTGTGTTTTTCCTAAAGCAAAGCTCGGCCCCCATACACTTACTGTTAACAAAGTGATATTGTGTGATTTAAAAATATACGAACGAATTGGCTATACAGTGAATTGTCTATCAAATGGGGACCTTGCAATCATGATAACGTAATTTAAAAAAGGAAGCTATATTATAAGGGAGGATCTTCCAGTCAGATTTTAAACTTCCACAACTATTTCCCAAGGTCGTCATAAGCTAAATCGCAATATATTTACACTGAAGCTTAGACGAACCATGTGGTAGTTCACTAGTGGGATCTTTTCTGACAGTTCTACAACTACAATGTGAAAAAGGTTCGATGCAATTAAATAAAGCTGTTTCTACGTGAAAATGTAAAAATATGGCCGTGAGCGTAACAAGGTTAAACTGTTTTCAACGGAGACTTCGTCTTCTTTAATCTTGTAAAATCAAAATGACGAAATTATTTCATAATTATAAGCTATGGGAAAAATAAGTATAATTTAATTTGTATTTATTTATAATAATATAGTCATTTGTGTTTGTTTGAACCTAATACAAAAAATCACCTACTTTTCTACGTAAATAAATTTTGTCCTGCCTATTTTTTACTTTATTTATCAGAGTGATCTGTTTGCGGGGTGTTTTAAAGTTGTAACATTAGATATTAAATGTATAGACTTACAGCAGAAGGGGGTTGAAACAATGCACTATTGGAAGAGATCTTATCCCCCTTCTTGACTAGCCTCCACTGTTCTAGTGCTTGATAAATTGTACGAACAAAGGGTTTATTTGCCAGAAAACCCGTGTTTGGAAAATAAAAGCATAGCTTCTAAATACTATCTAGTGCTTGCTGAAAGGTTGTCAATGTAAAAAACCATTTGAAAATCGTTACATCGATTCTAATATAGTTTAAAAACCTTCAGTGACAACAATTTAATTAGTTACATAAGAGAACATTTGTATTGACATTTTAGTTAATATTTTACTCGTGTAAAGTGATATATCATTAAAAGGTTGGCAAATACATCGGAATGAACGTTAAGCCTTTTGGTGAATGAACCTAATATTAAATTATACCATTTGTGCTTGATAAGTATATTTAAATATAACAATTTTAACAAGATATTAAGTTATTAGCTGATCACCAAAATTTCAAGTCCTTTATAAATAACTATGTACACATAAATTATCAACATATTTGGTATTTCTGGAAGGTTTTTTTTAAATTATTGATGTAGGTTTAAAAAAAAAATTGTTCATGTGAAACTTAACGTTAGTGAAGACAATTTTAAAATATGAACAAATAAACTCTAATTATCTTTTTTAATATAGTTTTGATCAATTTATATATGAATATTATATTAAATTCAAAAAATTAACAAAAGCTTTATGTAATATTTATTGTTTTCGTAATTTTAATGTAGTTAGAGGATAAATTTATTAATATTTAAAACTGTATTATAGTCCAAGTTTATCTGTTATTTAAAATGTATAATATAAAAATGCACTATCTCCTTATAAGTATCCTCCTAACTTCCTACTTCCTTTGTATCTCCTTAGTATAGTCTAAACAAAATAAAATAAAATTCAAGTAATAAATTTAATTTTTAGACCATTTTTAGACGATAAAATCTTGATCTTTCGATTAACATTGATTAGGCACTTACTTAATTTATCTAACGTTGTTTCTGTCAATACATTCAGCATCAAGTATACCTACCGGAAGGGGTTTTTTCTCACCCATTAACTAACAACAGCTGGCGCCCGCATTAGTGTTGGCGGCAATATAACAACTGTCGGCGTTTCATCTATGTGCGATTGGAAGGCACTCCACTGAAGGACTATGTTTTGATATTTGGTGTTGATGATGGTGATGGTGGTTGTTGTTTTAATAAATTAGACTACTTAAGTAAGAAGCCTTATATATTGTTGAGGAAATTTCCAATGCTGTTTCATGGCACCTATAGAAATAATTTAAATTATTTGTTCAAGCATATACCGCGACAGAGCCACGAAAAACGTATAAAAGCTTAGAGTATATTATCCTCTTTGGTTGACAACCAAATATATTATATAACCATTATACAGAAATGCTTGTTGAAATATGAGGTTTTTAAAAATTAGGTATGAAGCTGCCTTATTAGAGGATATACCATTCGAAGCATCATCGGAGTAAACAGTGTGTAAAACTAACTGGAAGTTTGCTCCAGGACATGCTTAGCTTGATTTTAAAGGAGTTGGAAGAGAAGATTTAATTTCTTCGAAAAAATAAAAATTTTGTAATGCACTTGGTATAACATTCGTTTTTGTTTATAAAACTAAAATGCTAAGCATTTTTTTAGTCATGATGTTTGATAGAAGAAAACGAAGTATAGATTTTCTATAAAGCAGTTCAATTTGTATACGTATCATCATTGAGGTATTGATCATCAGTACATTGTTACAGTTTAAATTACCTTTTACTGAAATAAAAATAACATCATATGAAGTGTTTTGACTAATATTTATTTAGTTAATTAGGTCCTAAATTAACTACGCAGAAACTATCATACAACTAATGTAGAACCTTAACTAAGTACTGTAAACTGTAAATGGGGAAACTAGTCTTCAAGGGATAACTAAAGATTTTAATAAGCTTTCTAATTAATATTAAATAATAATCTGGCTTGATTCAATATTGAATTAGGAAATTTAGAAGAGATTGCATATACTAGATTTCTAGTACCGTTTGGTGGACCGAATGGCATAAGTTTATATATATATATATATATATATATATATAAATATATATATTTGTAATGTTATTTTGTTGAAAGGGATGAGCCATTGTATTAAAGTGCAGCCCTCAATCAAAGGTTGGTAAAAACTGGACCAACAAATGAATCGTTAGCTCAAAGTTTTAAACTCCCGTTTAACAAACTGTTATAGCTTTTGTTAGGCAAGCCAACGAGCCTTTACGGAGCTAGTCATTTTGCTAATTGGGATAGTATTTACAACCTACTATTTAGATGAGGTTTTTCTCTGGCTAATTGGTAAGAATTACCTATTTAAATTTTTGGAGTAGTTATTTAGTAACCGAGAGAAACCTCTTTTTTTAATTTTTAACTCACATATTATCTGATATAATTGTCTGATTAGTTAATTATCTAAAACAAATATATTAAGGGATGTTTATGTGGACGTTATTAACTTAATATGTTCATTATTGCCAACTGCCAAACTACAGTTTTATTTATTTTTGTTGTAACGAAATAAATTATATTCAATCAGTTCATCGTAAATAAATTACTTTTTAGATCGTTAAACATTTAACATGTTATGTTAAAACATGACATGCTGTTTTCTGAGAAGCGTGTTAGTTTTAAAACAATTTGTAGCCTTTATCATACGTTTAGGTTTAAACAAAGCTGAGATAAAATACATGTTTTCATAATTAATACGCATGCTCTTTTCATGGACATTGTTATTCTTAATGTTTGCTTGGTACCAAATCTTAGAAAAAGAGTTTAAAATAACAAGTTAATAAACTTACCTCCATTCCTTTTACTTCACATCTCCATCCATTAACTTGCCTAACGTCTACACATAATTTTGTGATGGAAATTTGCTCAAAATAATGTAACAATATCGATATCCTGTTAAACATGATTGCCAAGTATGTTTATATTTGGATTCTAAAATCCGGAGCTATACAATGCTTTCAGGCATTTACGTTATGTTATGTAGGGAATGTTATGTTATAATCCGTGGGGCGGAATGAGCCCCTATATTCAACAATGTTTCCTCCTCTGCTCACCCCAACGTCAAGTCGTCAATGAGGACCGATTTGTCACACATTTCTTTCGTTGAATACTGCCCCTCCCATTTCCCACTTAAAATTGACCATACATTCATTCAATTTCATGCTAGGAAATATTTACTATTATGAACATAGAAGCTTACTCAAGCAGGTATATTATTGAAATCAAAATAGTATTATAACTTCGCACTATATATATATGATTACAATTGTATTTGTTCAAAGCCGTAATTTTAACATCACGCCTCGGGTCGGGCTAAGCCGTTGTTTACGCTTTCGGCAATGAATTATTCAAGGGAAAGTTTGGTCCCGCATATAAATAGCTCTGCCAAATCATCATTTTGGATACGCTTTAGCTCTGTAACTCCCAATTGTTTTTCTTATCATTAAAATTTATATCTTTCTTAACAATCTTCTTAACAATTTATATATTTGTTTCCATTACTTTTGGTTCAAATGACGCCAAATTTCGTTATGACGAATGAAACTTACAGAATTAGTATTCATTTTATTATGTGTGACGTGATTCATGAGACGTATGGGAAATATGTCATTGGAAAAGGTAAACCATAAAGATTGATAAAATTATCGTTAATGCTTGTTTAAGGCACTATATTGTGTTTATTAGTACATTATTCATGTAATACATTAACAAAATTAAGTATATTTTCCTTCAGTTAACAACTCAAAAACGACCCGTATACAATATACAGGGTGTATCTGAAATACTCCGACAAACTTAAGGATGTTGTTCCTGAGGTCACAACAAACAAAAAGTGTCATATAAGTATACTGCCTATCTAGCTTCGTTTTCCGTCTGTCAGTCTGTGTGTGATTTTTACAAAAATATTCATAATTTACGAACCGCTTTAGATATTTTTTTCAAACTTTCAGCGAATATTGATGGGTATAACGTCTATTGCCCTGTGAAGTTTTGGTTTGTATAATCATTACTTAAATTGTTATTTAGTATAGGTTTAATTAACATTGACCCAGTGGACTTTTAATGACTTAATACCAAATTTAAACCGAAGACAGGTAAAAAATTATTAATTGCCTGTTTTAGTTAAATAGACCAATAAGATTTGTTTAGAAACATTTTCATTTCGTTATTTAAGAAGATAATAAACTCATTTTAAAATAAAATTCTAGTCCCTTATCCTATTACGATTTGGTTCTACTTCAAACGCATGTTCTTGTTATACATCTTAAGAACTTTGTTATAACTCTGTGTTGACCGAGCATGTAGTTGCAACGCATGTTGCAACGTTTAACTGGGTATCTGAACTTTTTAAATGAACTGTAAAAAACAGGTTTATCAGTTATTGGTAGTTCTAAAAAAAATGTAAACAATTAATGTAGCATCATTAAGAATGTCAGGTCTTATTGGCAGTATATTATAATAAGTTTCATCAGGGCAACGTATTTTCCACTCAATTAAGAAACAGCGCGCAAGACGGTTTGTTATCGTTTGTTTGCTTTTGCGTTGCGAAGACTGCATCTAAGTTAACACGGAATTTACTAATGCACTTTTAACGATTCGTCGCCATAATTTTAAAACTGCCTAAAAATAAATGTATAATCCATTGCCAACAATAACATTTGTTAAAGTTCAAACAGGGTTTCCCAATACAATCAGTGAGTTGCGTATTTACAATGAAAATTACTTATAAAAATACGAGTAAAATTTTGAGAGAATAAAATTATTACATGAGATAAACCTACAAATGTTGATATTCAGACAGCATTACATGAGATAAACCTACAAAATGTTGATATTCAGACAGCATTACATGAGATAAACCTACAAAATGTTGATATTCAGACAGCATTACATGAGATAAACCTACAAAATGTTGATATTCAGACAGCATTACATGAGATAAACCTACAAATGTTGATATTCAGACAGCATATCTATACTCAAAACCCAAAGATGCATTAACAGGGGAAACAGGCTATCCGTTCTTATGAAATATGTGCCATAAATAACTGTTTAAAGGGGTGATATTCAAGGCTTAAGATTCAAGAAATTCTCGTTGCACCACTCTCTTACACAAAAGCAGCGTCTTAGCGTTATCTTATTTAAGAGCAGAACTTCCTATATAACGCGCCTTGCATACAAAATATTAAAACCTTGAACATTCCTCGTGTTTCTTTATTCATTGGCACCAAGAACGTTGCATAATTAACTCAAAAGTTTAACTACTGCAGTGCGTTTAGTTTTTAAAACGGATTCTGAAACTGTCTTACATATAAAATAGCTTACGTTATGGAATATCAGCCATCTTGAATTTAAAGGCACAGCAATGTTTTAACACATTTGTAAATTTAAACCACCGAGCAACTCTCGTAATATTAAATGTTTATTTATAACTCTGAATATTTGTATGAATTTATTTAATATATAGGGGATGGAAAAATTCATCCTAAAATCAAACCTTTAGATTAAGGAGTTTTCTAAAATTTCTACATTCAAGTGGCCTTCAAACATCATAGACTGCCTTTGTGGATAACAGTGTAAAATTCCTAAACAGGTTTTATAATCAACTCCGATGTAGCAAAATTAGTTCGGAAAACCTACATTAAAATATTCACTTCACACTATTTTCCCGTGATATAAAAGATCTCTCACACCAAAGCAAGTTGTTTTTGTAAACCAAGTGTATGTTCTTTTTCAATTAAATATTGTTTTATCTGCTTATCTACATGGTGATTAACATGTAAAAGATGTTTTAAATTTAGCGAATAATGTGAGCAAACCTGATTTATTGTTAAATGCAGGATAGTGGAAAGTAATAGTTTTCTCTCTCATGCAATGCTGCCACAGTCCGCCGGGTTTCCTTTCAGTCTCGCTTTATATCTCGGTTACGACTAAATCTAGTCATATTCCCTTGAATACTGTAGCATTATATATTGTTTACTTACCTATAAAATAATATAGAGTGGTGATCTTTGTTAATAACTTTTAGTCGTCATTAAGTAGGAAAGGTATAGCATTTCGAATATGAAGATGGAGCCTTTGTTTTTAACTAACGTCATCAAGGCTAGGAGAGGAGTAAGACATGACGTCATCAAGGCTAGGAGAGGAGTAAGACAACCCCAGCGCATTAACATCTCATAACGGTCTTTGTGGTAATGTATCTGGAAGTATAGCAAAGAACGAAAAATATGGATGCCAATAAAACCTTGCAATGTTCATAAAAAGTCTCCAATGACAAGAAAGATTTAGGCTACTTCAAATAAATTTGATAAACATATTTGACATTTAGAATTTCTTGGGAAGCCAATACCCCTGGGTAAACGTAGTCAACAATTGAGAATGATTGATTTTTACTTTTTCCTGATGGTTTGACTTTCCAAAGAAGATTTGTCCGTGACATGAGACATCGCTCCGTTCACCCCTACCATCCAGTCAAGCGTGGAGTGTGGTGTTCCATGTTGTATGCTATTGAAGACAAATCTAGATTTTATTTTTTTACTCAAGGGCAATACGAATTTCATTCTTAGAAATGTATAAAATAATGTGCATGTTATTCATGATTGGCTGCAGGCATAATGTTTCTTTATTTTTGCTTTATGAGAAGGTCCGTAAATTATTGTTTCAATTTCCAAACTTGTTTTTCTTAAAACATATAATTTATATTTAAGATTGAATTAATACAATTTTGTATTTTAGTTTGGTTTAAGTTATTTCGAAAACTTAATTGATATCAATAAGTTCAGTTTAAATTGTGTACACAAATACATTGCAACCCATTACAAAGTATGTCACATAGTAAAATGCCAATGAAGCCTTGCAAAGCCTGTTCAAGGCTGACTACGTAAGACATATTTACGCTTTTTTTCATTCACATTAGCCTCAAACCTATTTCATCGTAATTTTGTGACGCTTCCAATACTGTTTTAAACAAAAGGAGGTACATAATGTTATAATAATACTTTTTAACTGAATAATAAATATATAAGATTATTGAACTTCAATAAATGATTTTATCTTACAGTCACATAGTCCACATGCCACTTATATCTATTGCCTGGCGTGACGTCACTGCTGGTCTTACGACGCCAGAGTCCATACGTCACAAACACACATCTCCCCCGTCGTCTCACTCTCTTCCATTTGGCGATTACCAACCATTGTAAAAAAAACTGATGTCATATAAAATTAGTTAAAGTTTGCTAACAACAAACGTCTATTATGCGTGGGGTAAGTCGTTGATGCAGTGTCAGGGAGACGGAATCTGGAACCATGGGGTAAGTCGTTGGTGCAGTGGTCAGGGAGACGGAATCTGGAACCATGGGGTAAGTCGTTGGTGCAGTGGTCAGGGAGACGGAATCTGGAACCATGGGGTAAGTCGTTGGTGCAGTGGTCAGGGAGACGGAATCTGAAACCATGGGGTAAGTCGTTGGTGCAGTGGTCAGGGAGACGGAATCTGGAACCATGGGGTAAGTCGTTGGTGCAGTAGTCAGGGAGACGGAATCTGGAACCATGGGGTAAGTCGTTGGTGCAGTGGTCAGGGAGACGGAATCTGGAACCATGGGGTAAGTCGTTGGTGCAGTGGTCAGGGAGACGGAATCTGGAACCATGGGGTAAGTCGTTGGTGCAGTGGTCAGGGAGACGGAATCTGGAACCATGGGGTAAGTCGTTGGTGCAGTGGTCAGGGAGACGGAATCTGGAACCATGGGGTAAGTCGTTGGTGCAGTGGTCAGGGAGACGGAATCTGTAACCATGGGGTAAGTCGTTGGTGCAGTGGTCAGGGAGACGGAATCTGGAACCATGGGGTAAGTCGTTGGTGCAGTGGTCAGGGAGACGGAATCTGGAACCATGGGGTAAGTCGTTGGTGCAGTGGTCAGGGAGACGGAATCTGGAACCATGGGGTAAGTCGTTGGTGCAGTGGTCAGGGAGACGGAATCTGGAACCATGGGGTAAGTCGTTGGTGCAGTGGTCAGGGAGACGGAATCTGGAACCATGGGGTAAGTCGTTGGTGCAGTGGTCAGGGAGACGGAATCTGTAACCATGGGGTAAGTCGTTGGTGCAGTGGTCAGGGAGACGGAATCTGGAACCATGGGGTAAGTCGTTGGTGCAGTGGTCAGGGAGACGGAATCTGGAACCATGGGGTAAGTCTTTGGTGCAGTGGTCAGGGAGACGGAATCTGGAACCATGGGGTAAGTCGTTGGTGCAGTGGTCAGGGAGACGGAATCTGGAACCATGGGGTAAGTCGTTGGTGTAGTGGTCAGGGAGACGGAATCTGGAACCATGGGGTAAGTCGTTGGTGCAGTGGTCAGGGAGACGGAATCTGGAACCATGACAGTGGTATAGCGGAACCGATGTGTAATCGAATCCCGGTCCTGGCATGTCAATGTTATCAGTACACTGTAACGGTTCACCCCTTGCTTTGCTGGATGCGTTTCTCTCATAGATCTATAGTTTATGTGGACAGGCAAAGTAGAGAACAAAGAGAAGCTGTTTCACAATAAAAGTCTTTTATTTAATTTACCTTATTCAAAACATAATATTTATATGTATACTAGAGGTTTTCTTCTATCATTCAATTGTATGACCTCAAAACACCTTTTACAAATTCTTTAAAAACTACAATCACACTTCGGTCGCAAAATAATATCTCAAAACTAGATTTGAAGAACATTAAATAACAATCAAAAGGGTCCAGCTGGTAAAGTTTCTTAAATTGATTTGATGCTTCGCGCTAGCAGTAAAAACAGTAATGATCTCATATTAAAGAAGATTGTTTTGATAATTTAAAAAAGCCAGTTTTTTTATTTAACTAAAACAATTTTAAACCTATTTACTAAATTTAATGAGAAACTGGATTTTGAATAATTTATTTTTAACGCCCTTTACCATTATCTATCATTTCAAGCCTTTTACAACAATGAGACTATTGACCTTACGAACATATTTTTACAGACGAAAATATTTTTAGCGAAATTAATGTCTTTCAAACTATAACATAAATCCTGTACCACATAATTCTATTGATTTTTTTTTTTTAAGACGTATTAAAGTAAAACGAGTTTGCACGCAGCACGCTGACGTGAGGGAAGTGAATTTCCACATAAAAACTTTTAAAACTCAAAATCAGTGTAAAAACATACATTTGTCCAATTTTTATTGAAATCTGAAAACATTGATTTTTTGGCTATTCTGATACTCCTGATTTCATTTACTTGCAAAGCTGGGAATACAATGTTGCGCATATAAGGTTAGGAGAAGGTCCAGACAGGCTTGAAATTAGGCGTGAGGTTGTTGGGGATAATAAAAGTACTCTAACCAAGGAATAACAGGCTTTTCTAGTGTAAAACCCCCATAAGACAACGTACTGTGTTTAGCCGATACACATTTTCTTTAATAACTCGGTAAATATTTATGCTAGAATGACGAGAGAGGGCTTACAAGTTTTGCCTCACTACTTCCCATCTTTTTACATGCATTAATTTTACATCTGGGGCTATTCTGACCTTTTTTGGGCCCAAAAACTCGAAATTTGAAAGATTAATCCCGAGAAAATGGGTTTAGAGTTTTCCGATTGTTTTGCCCAACGAACTTGTCTAACAGATTATAGAAAGGAACGTTCCTAACGAATTTAAAGTAAATCGGACAAAAAATGCGACCGCTAGAGTGCATAACACACACACACACACACACACACACACATATATATATATATATATATATATATATATATATATATATATATATATATATATATATATATATATGTCTATATATATATATAATTTTGAACGACCCCCCAAAACGTGTTCAGGGGGTCACGTTAGGAACTTATATGGTGGTCCCGGGCTTAAGTTTCACCGTGCTGGTCATGCTAACAGTTCACTTTCCAAAGGAAATTCACTAATAATCTTCCTTTACCTAATGATATGACTTCGCATTAAAAATTAAAGGGTTTCCACATTAATCATTTTCACCAGTTACTATATTTTCTAAGTGAACCACAGAAATGTTCAACTTAATATATGCAACTTCAGGAATATTTACTGTCAACAAACCGCATAACAGTGCGAAATCTGTCAAAATCTCTTTTAAAACATATGTCAATCACGTTTCCCACAGAAAGTAACATTGTGTAAAGGTTGGTAGCATAGCACTGCACCTCTACCTTTCAACAGTTGGCAGCAGTGACAGGAAGATAACGAGCTCTTTAGAGAGATCCTTGAGAAATGGACAGCTTTAGTCATGAGTTTGACTCGTTTCATTAACATTGTGTAAAGGTTGGTAGCACTGCACCTCTACTTTTCAACAGTTGGCAGCAGTGACAGGAAGATAACGAGCTCTTTAGAGAGATCCTTGAGATATGGACAGCTTTAGTCATGAGTTTAACTCGTGTCATTAACATTGTGTAGAGGTTGGGAGCACTGCACCTCTACCTTTCAACAGTTGGCAGCAGTGACAGGAAGATAACGAGCTCTTTAGAGAGATCCTTGAGATATGGACAGCTTTAGTCATGAGTTTGACTCGTGTCGTTAACATTGTGTAAAGGTTGGTAGCACTGCACCTCTACCTTTCAACAGTTGGCAGCAGTGACAGGAAGATAACGAGCTCTTTAGAGAGATCCTTGAGAAATGGACAGCTTTAGTCATGAGTTTGACTCGTGTCATAAACATTGTGTAGAGGTTGGGAGCACTGCACCTCTACCTTTCAACAGTTGGCAGCAGTGACAGGAAGATAACGAGCTCTTTAGAGAGATCCTTGAGATATGGACAGCCTTAGTCATGAGTTTGACTCGTGTCGTTAACATTGTGTAAAGGTTGGTAGCACTGCACCTCTACCTTTCAACAGTTGGCAGCAGTGACAGGAAGATAACGAGCTCTTTAGAGAGATCCTTGAGAAATGGACAGCTTTAGTCATGAGTTTGACTCGTGTCATTAACATTGTGTAGAGGTTGGGAGCACTGCACCTCTACCTTTCAACAGTTGGCAGCAGTGACAGGAAGATAACGAGCTCTTTAGAGAGATCCTTGAGAAATGGACAGCTTTAGTCATGAGTTTGACTCGTGTCATTAACATTGTGTAGAGGTTGGGAGCACTGCACCTCTACCTTTCAACAGTTGGCAGCAGTGACAGGAAGATAACGAGCTCTTTAGAGAGATCCTTGAGATATGGACAGCCTTAGTCATGAGTTTGACTCGTGTCGTTAACATTGTGTAAAGGTTGGTAGCACTGCACCTCTACCTTTCAACAGTTGGCAGCAGTGACAGGAAGATAACGAGCTCTTTAGAGAGATCCTTGAGATATGGACAGCCTTAGTCATGAGTTTGACTCTTGTCGTTAACATTGTGTAAAGGTTGGTAGCACTGCACCTCTACCTTTCAACAGTTGGCAGCAGTGACAGGAAGATAACGAGCTCTTTAGAGAGATCCTTGAGA
Organism: Allygus modestus; assembly: GCA_963675035.1. NCBI lineage: Eukaryota > Metazoa > Arthropoda > Insecta > Hemiptera > Cicadellidae > Allygus > Allygus modestus. The sequence goes on from OY776115.1 coordinate 4,785,106, forward strand.
TATGGTCAGCCTTAGTCATGAGTTTGACTCTTGTCATTAACATTGTGTAAAGGTTGGTAGCACTGCACCTCTACCTTTCAACAGTTGGCAGCAGTGACAGGAAGATAACGAGCTCTTTAGAGAGATCCTTGAGATATGGACAGCCTTAGTCATGAGTTTGACTCGTGTCATTAACATTGTGTAAAGGTTGGTAGCACTGCACCTCTACCTTTCAACAGTTGGCAGCAGTGACAGGAAGATAACGAGCTCTTTAGAGAGATCCTTGAGATATGGACAGCTTTAGTCATGAGTTTGACTCGTGTCATTAACATTGTGTAAAGGTTGGTAGCACTGCACCTCTACCTTTCAACAGTTGGCAGCAGTGACAGGAAGATAACGAGCTCTTTAGAGAGATCCTTGATATATGGACAGCTTTAGTCATGAGTTTGACTCGTGTCGTTAACATTGTGTAAAGGTTGGTAGCACTGCACCTCTACCTTTCAACAGTTGGCAGCAGTGACAGGAAGATAACGAGCTCTTTAGAGAGATCCTTGAGATATGGACAGCTTTAGTCATGAGTTTGACTCGCTGTCATTAACATTGTGCAAGAGACAACTTTCATTTCTCTGTTTAGTTTAAACTCCAAAGTTTGGCAGTGATTCTTTATTTTAATAGTATATTTAAGCGGACGTAGTTTGTATTGTGTTACTCCTACTTTATACTTATTTCCTTGCGTTGAGGACATATCAATCGAATGAGGTAACATGTGGCTGACTTAATCATAACTGTTTTTTTTGTTTTTTTGTGTGTGGATTAAAGTCACATTAATTCCAACATATATCTATGCGGACTAATGTTCTTATGTTATTCAAGGAATTTTTGCGAACATTTTCCATCCCTTATTAGTAAAAACAAAGTTTCACGACGTTTCGGGATGTGGAATCTGATCCCGTCTTCAGATTGTGCCACTAATTTTGTTATGTTCTAGGTATTCTTTCTGCCTGAAGACGGGATCAGATTCCAGATCACGAAACGTCGTGAAACTTTGTGTTTACTAATAAGTGATGGAAAATGTCCGCAAAAATTCCTTGAATAACATAAACTCGCGATCAACAACAATGAATTTTAAACAAAGTATTGTTCTTAGTAATAGTCAGTAATTTTAACATCCTTCAGCAAGTTAACATGTTTGTGTAACTTTTTGTGCTGTATGTTTATTATGAATAAATAAAATAAAAAATGTACTTTCTTATTACTATTCATTATTTTATTTTATTTTGTTTATTTTTTTTTCGTTGAAGTATTCTACTTGATCGTGTATTGAATACTTAACAACACCTAAATACTATGTAAATTTAAATATTGCTATAGCGTTAAACTAGGCAATACAATTACATCACTGAGCATCAACATAGTTTGTATGTAGAATTAAAAAAATATCAAAGCCGTAAATATTAAAATGATATAACGTCTTGAGTTAGAAAACATAATACCCCCACTCTTTTTTATTTCCCTTAAATGTTATACTATATTAAAAGGTAACGGATTCCATAGACTGTTTTTGGCCAAGTTTTTTTTAGAATGCATTGAACAAATACTATTAACTATATTTGATATATCACCGCCATTTAGTTTGCCTCATGACCTAGCGCAGCTTTGATGAATTAACCTAATCCGCAACTCTAACAGTTTCTAATATCCCAATATGAACATAGAAATAAATACACTTTGTGTGAAAATTTCACTAACTAATGCACCTTTTAGGATACTACATACAATTTATATCCTTAAGGACCACAGTCTTTAATTTATTGCTTCGATGATAATCCTTACCCGACTATTCGACTTTCCCTAAATTTTTCCTAAGAACGCAATAGATTTTAAATGGAATCAATTTAACCACATTTATTGTACATCCATATGTTAAAATTTACAAATTTTTGGTACTGATCTCTATAAAATCGTCAACTCTTTTGAAACACAAACCTATGCAGCAGAAGTTCAAAATAACTGGGCATGTGACATGAATACACAAAGAGTGTCGCCAGCAGTAGAATTCCTTTGCCCCTATATTGCATTAAGGTCTGAAGTACCGGTGGGGTGAGATCAAATCTATCCCTGTAGTACTCTTGTGACATCTTTGCTCAACGCTTGTTCAGTCATTCATGCATGTACTCATAGTGAAAACGTAAAACTATTTAAATGGTAATTTAGGTTTGGATAAATAAAATTGAAATCGTTCCTACTTTGAACTGTGTAGTGACAGTTTTTGTTTTGTTTTATTGTATTATATTGACTTACTTCACATATTACTCATCATTTTACTTTCCTTAATTTATTTTAAATATAAATTTATAGAAAGGATAGCTGTACGTGTTATTTGTCAAATAAAATATTGCTGTGGTATAAACTATACCATCAGGTGCATAATTTGCATTTGGCCTGTGTAAAACTAAACAAATTCCTTTACAATTATTGATCAAAATCAATTTTATCAATTTACTTATTAAACGGTTTTTATCTACTTTACTCAAAGTATAACCTAGTCATTATTCATAAAGGATAGCTTGTATTTTTATAAACACACAAACTACAAAATATTTTAATAAAATTAAAGACGAAACGTCAGAACTATTAGTGTTATTTGTTAAGAAAAAAATAATTCATAAACATAAGAAATGTCCCTACCTTTATAAGTGCTATTTCTTATCTGATATATAATTCAAAACTATAAAGACCCCCTTAACTGGTATACCTAACGTGCAAATAACCCACAAAGATCTTACCGCCCGTTATATGAGTCATTCAGCGGCACTAGGCGCTCGGATCCCAAGAGGCGGCAGTTTATTGCGACGTTTATTGAGGCGTATTTAAATATGTGCTGTGACTATATATCCAAACAAAATACGTCACCAATAAGCTGTGTTTTTTATTAAATTTTGATGGTTGTATTTAAAACGTTACCTGTAGTATAGAATACATTTTAAACTATAATATGTTCAGTTCCTTAAAATGAACTCTACTTTGGAAATAATTACAAATTATACAACTGCCGAGTGTAGTTATATTTAAAAGGAAATACCTTATAAGCTTCTTTTAGTGTTAGTTGACTCTTTATGTGTAATTTTATTTCCAATACGACACTTTAGGCAGTTGGCCAACTATCCTACTTTATAATACAGCACTTGTAGGATATATTATAGAATAAAAACTGGACTTAAGGTTAGATATTAGTAGAAATTTAAAAATTTAGAGAAATTTGAGACCTTGTTTTTATTTGAAAGCTAGACTATTCAACAGTTGCTGTGGCTAATGATGACGGTCATTGCCAGTTCAGATGCAAAAAAATGTAGCCTTCCTTGAAAGCTATTTAAAAATATGTTTTAATCGCTCAAAATATTGAGTCAGTATATTTTTAGAGATTAAGTGATAACATAAAACCCACAGACAGCATATTACTTATCTACAAAGGTTAAAGGAGCTCACACTGGTGTCTATTTTAGTTCATAGTAAAACACGAATACGAAATATTAAAAAGTAAAAGAATTACATCTGTAATAATGGTAATTTGAGATATAGCTATATATGTTTTAGGTCTTGACCTAGAAGCATCAATTACATACCAGCATGCCCTATGAATAAGCAACCGGAACTTAAGTTTTATGTAACAAGTTATAATAGTATGAATAGTTTAATGTGAGATATACTTACGGGTAATCTCTAGTGAAAAACAAAAAGAAGAAAGATCAAAATGTAAGACAAGAAATGTGTTTGTGACGTGTTAAATGGCGAGCTATTTGACCGGACGGTGACGTTACGCCTGAATCATTTCTGTGTGTAAGGATGAAATAAAACCGGTGGGAAACGTGTTTAAACTTCATGAATTATATTTTTTAGAAAAGACTTTAATGAAATATTACTTTTAGTACGTACAATTGCGTAAATTATTCCTTAGTGTAGCCAAGTAAACCATGTTTCAAAACATGTTATCAATTATAAATTATAATGACTTGGCCTTACTAATAAATTTAGTATCGTTGTTTATTTACTTCAAAAATTAAATTATTTATACCTCATGAGTAAAATTAAACCTAATAGTCAAATTACTGACTCAAAAACTATTGACGTAAAGATTAAAGACCAAAAGTGTGCTACCAGTTTAGACCATTTAACTATAGAATAAACTATACAATTCAAATAAACACAAAAAAACTTACATTAACCCTACCCGACTGTGTAAATTATACACATACCTTAAATTTTATGAATCATATAAATAAAATTGCCCTTAAATAAATCTCCCTTTAATTTTACCAGGATTATTAAGGGGCGACATATTTCGAATTTCCTCTGTTGGTCAATGCTAACTTGACAAGCATATCAAGTTAAATGTTTTATGTAAGATTGTTAATAAACGGTATCTTAAAATTTTTAACAATATAAATATGATAATAAATATAATATAAATATAAACAGTTTATACAAATTATACGAGTACAACCTTTATTAGCTACTTATTTCTGAATTTTAAAATTAATATTACATATTAAATCCATAACTAAATAAGACCAAGTTTAATTTAATAACTTGTAAGTACAAATTACTTGTCCGGGACTGCAACGCCATGAAAGTAAAGTTGAATGAGACTTAGAAGCTGAAAGCTAATTTACTTTGTTTGAGTCAGAGTTCCAGATAATGTTTTAGTCTCCCGAATTATATCTTGGTTGAGACATTAATTTAATCCTAGCAACTCGTCTTTAACAACAGTAAATTAGCAGCTTTATTGCAGTACTGTATACTAAACAGATTTAGCTCAAATAAACGGTATCAGGAAACTGACACATACTTTCTCCCTTTTTGCCCAAATTAAATGAATAAATAACTTTTTATTTACTTAATATATAATACAAAGCACGGTCGAATGTACAGAAAATCTTGTAAACAATTTGTTTTCAAAAATATCCACCCAAATCCCTGTTCAGAATGCACTACATAATCCATCGCTACACACGTGATTTTAACAGGGAAAATGCCTCCTTTTCCCCCCTCCCACAGGATTATTAAGGGGCGACATATTTCGAATTTCCTCTGTTGGTCAATGCTAACTTGACAAGCATATCAAGTTTGAACGAAATTGATGAATAGATAAGAGAGAACGAGTAATTTATGTATTCCCCATAAGAATAACATTGGACAACGTACTGCGTTTACCGCAAAATGAAAATTAAAATTTTCTCCGCAACCAGGCATCGTAGAATAGTAATTAAAGAAACTAAATTATTTAGTTTTTCGAGCTCTTTTTAATGGTGAATAGTAATATTTTTTATATTTATGTTTTTTGTATGAATATTAAAAAAGACTGAATTTTTGATAGTTTAAGTCTTGTATTTTCTGAACCCGAGTTTTTACAGAAATGCAGGTGGTGTCATTTTTTTGGAAAACTAAAGTTCTACAAATGACTGAAGTTTAATCAAAAGTGTTTAAAAACCGTTTTTGAGAAATCTTGATTTTTCATGTTTTTTTGGCGTTTTTGGGGGGATAATTACCCTTAAAAATCAAAAATTCAAAAACAAAACAAATGCCAGGAGATATCGTAGATTAGTACCTACATATTAAATTTCATAAAAATTGGACCATTGGCTCTAGCTCTATACACATCCATACAGACAGACAGACACACATACATCACGTAAAAATCACTTTTTTGGGTTCAGGGAGCACCAAAACGAATATTTCCACTAACAACTCAAGTTCTAAACTTTTGACGAAAATAATACTTTCTCCATATAATATCTATAAGGGGGAGAAAGTCAAATTGCCTAGGTCGGTTTGTTTACATTATCTTACACTCAATTTTATCCTTTCAATTTCCATTTATTCCTTTATTGTATTTTTTAAACGTATTTACTTCACCTTTTGAAGTCATTATTTGTACATGGGTTTTAGGCAGACCTAGCTAATAAAGATATATTTGTAAAGCGACAACAAGCGAAATTTAAAGGCACTAATTGATTATCCGCTTTTACCATAAGTTATTTTAGCCACAGTTTTAGTCAAATGACTAAACTTTATTCACTGAAATTATTGATATCTTCTTTATAAAATACAACTATATCAAACTTTAATTAATGACAGGTCTCTGAGACATGAATTTTACTTGGAACTATGATAGCCAACGTTTTGTATTGTAGATAACGTCAATTATGTCAAGTTCAATAATAATAATTTGGTATTGCTAGAGTTAGTTGGTAATAGTTTTATTTCCTTGCCTCCTTGTAAGATTAACATATAGTTAAATAACTGATAAATTTACTGGATTTCAACATATATATATATATATATTGAAATTCAGTACATTTATCAGTTATTGAACAATATATATATAGTTAATTAAACTTTGATATCGTTATCAAGGTAAGATAGCAATAATTTCTGTGAATAAAGTTTAATCAAATGACTAAAACTGTGGCTAAAAGATCTTATGGTAAAAGCGTATTATCAATATATATTATATATAAGTGTGTATATACAGTATATATATATATATATATATATATATTAATACACCAAATTATCATAGTTAGCCTGTAATTGCTTTGACCAAAGATTTGTTTTGATTGACATAGATGAATTATCATCATACCAACCCGAAGTTAAAATAAATATGAAAACTTTGCGATCCACGGCTAGACCTAGGAATATTCTTGGTTTTGTTTTGTTTCAATTGACTTACAATGCTTTTACGAATTCACACAACAAATCTCAGACCAGACTATATCATTATATTAAGAATTGTTAAGATTTATACAAAACCAGCTCCAATTAATGTAGCCAAAGGAGTATTTATCCTGCCTGACTGCCATCTGAAGGAGTCGCAATCTTGCCTAAGTGCCTCACATTAACACTAAGAAGAGGGGAGAGGAAAGGCTCAAAATTATCTTTAATGCAGACAATTTTGTTTAACAATGTTTTAAGTATTTTAATAAGGGTTATATTCACATTTATGTTAACATAATACATTCTATATTTCCTTAATCATCTTTTTCGGCTTCACGACGTTTTCAAATATAGATATTTATAAATAGGCTAACTTGTACATGAAACTGGTCTCTTAAAAAACGTCTGTATACTGAATTAATTAAAATAACCACCTAACCTAAATTAAACACCTCCAACAAATTAAAAACCATAAAGTGTTCTGCATCCGTGAAGCGCCTTCCACTCGATCATTGATGAAACGCAGACAGGCTTGATATTGCCGTCAACACTGTTGTAGGCACCCGATCTAATTTATCAGCTGAATTAAACTACAACTTGGATCATCCATACTGTACTAAGGTCTTATTATTTGAATTTGTTTTTATTTTTAACTAAGAAATGAATACATAAAAATCCCCAGAAAAAAATAATTTTTCTTTTAATAATTAATTTTTAATATCTAAAACAGTAAAAAATTGTATTTTTACATACAAATTATCTGTAAGTAACAAATATGATAATTTGGTAATAAAATTAGGATTAAATATAGTTCTTAATAGTTCATACAATATTTACCCAATAACTGATCAAGTAGAATTGGGCCTGGATCGCTGTTTACAATTCAATTTTCGTATGTTTCTTTTAATTCTTCTTTTAATAATTCAATTTTTAAAACGGTGCGTTTCTTCAAAAGCATGATTATAGTGGCGAATTTTTAATAGAGGTTTTGTTTGTTTTTGAAAAAATATTTTATATAGTATCGGAATATTTATTACTTCTCTACAATAGTTCACTTAATTATTACCATCTTCGTTATTCACAGCTGGTTTTTAGTCAAAGAATAATTATTTATACGTAATTAATTAGGCCTGAATATTAAAAGACTTTTCAATTAAAAATTTCGTTTATTTTTATTTATATATCATAATTCTTGGTTTAACATTATTTAAATACAAGTCAAATGTTTGTTATTGTATAAAACATAGCGTAACCATCCTGAATCTTAAATGTATTACAACAAAATACCATTAAAATATGACTACAAAAGACTACCATTGATTTGGCTGGAATTTTACTGGTTATCGAGTGTATTAATTATATGAATTTATGTAACAAATTAAGTGACTTAAGACGGGTTGTTACGACATCTTTTTTTATAGTATCTGTTATAAACACTGATCTTAAACTTAATTCGTTTTGAAGTATTTTTTTTGTAAATGTCAATATGATGGCATAAATATATTAATTTTAAATGTGACCCACTTTTCCCGTTGTTGTTTTAGTATGTAAGTATTTATCTACATTTCAATATATTGCTTACGTTATATAAATTAATTAATCTTTGGAAAACACCAATTTAAACCCTTTAGCTTGGGTGTAGGTTTATAAGAAAATATATAAATCTTGGGTATGATAAATGTTCTTGATTCACTGGCAATCGAGGTATTCAAAGTAGCCATGAATCTTGCAAATATCCTTTCTCAGAACGACGCTTAAGCCTCAGGGCGGTGGTTAATGTCACTGTAAGTAGAGGTGGCAGGGTTATACCTTACAAACGATTGGATCTGAACAACTGCTTTACCGGATGTATTTATCATGAATTACCAAGCATTGTGTAATCTAATAAATTATGACTATAAAGGGAATATCCTCTGAAATATTTATACTACACGTAAGTTTAAATACAAACATTAAAAAGTCACAAAACTACATGCAGTTTAAATAGTGCTTATAGTATAAAATTATAGAAAATATTCAACACTGGAGGCATCAAGGTTATGGATTGTTAATTAACATTTATTCTGACTAGCGTATAAAAATGATTCTTGTATACAAAGTTTAAGGACTTTTCCTGTGTCATCCCCCATTCAACTTGTAAAATAGAAACATTCAAGCTATAAAAATATAGTCAGAGAAACTATAACATTGAAACAGTTTTATTTTTGCCAGACCTAGTTGAATTTTGACCTCTGATAATATATTTAAAATATTTGAATTATTTCTTACAAATAGTTAAATTCATTGTTATTTTTAGGTGTTAAATATTTAATCATGATTAAATGATTTTAATAGTTTTTAAAGTGAACCTTTATAAGTTGTTTTTTAAGACATTTTGTAAGATAAATTATCAGGTCATGAGCAGGACTTAATCATATTCTGCAGAAATTAAGTCAAACCCGTATCTATGTAGTTGTCCCATATTTAGGTCAACTTCTAATTAGGTTTGGATCAAACATGATCCCATAGCTTAAATGAAATAGAATTGAAATTGTAGTAGGACTTTTTACCCCGTTTGTTTTTGGACGCAGACCTATTTAAGACAAGTGAGATTGGGGACCCTGTTGTCCCATTTATTCCACGCTGACAAGCCACAGTTGAAATACAACTCTTTATCAAAACATTCATCTTAAGATACCCTGATAGAGCCCGTCAATATACAACAAAGTTATATTTTCTGTTATTTTTCTTAATTGGTTTTTTTCCAAGAAGCCTAATTAGAGGTTAAACTAAACACAGGCTCTAGATCTTTTTTCCCATCTTCAACCCCATCCCTGTTAGTTATAGATAAACGGTTAAGTGAAAAGACAGTCTTAATTGAAAGCAAACTCCATTAGCTGATGTTAAGGCTGAATAAACCATTCCAATGCACAGTTCACCGCCTCTACAAGATACACTATCTTCAATTGCCCTTTATATGTTACATTAAAGATGTCTCCTTAATTTTGTTCTAAATAAATATATAGTTGATAACTCTGATTATGATTAGCTTTAGTGCAACTAAAGTGCAGTTACTTCGATCCAGATCGCTAGTTCCTGGATTAATACCCTATTATCGAATGATCGTTTGGTTTTCGATAGTATTTAAAAACCGCATAGATTTATTATTTGACGAAGATTATAGATTACATCAGATATAACGTTCTTCAAACACTCAAGTTTAAATATATTGAACACTCGAAGTACTATCATTGACCAATGATTATGAGGAATCCCTGAATAGTAGCTAGATGTTATATCTATTGTCTAAATAAAGGATAGCATTTATAAATACACCCGTCGCAGCAAACCTGCATACTCAGCGAATTTCAAATGAATATATAACATAATACTTAACAGGATTCATAAGAAATGTATTCACAAACAAGCGATATTTAAAATTTTAATTATTCTCCATAAGAATAACATTGGGGATGAGTACGCAGGTTTGCTGCAACAAGGCACACAAAATAATGGGTTTTTATGCAAATATCAATAGAACTCATCTTAGTGAAGTCACATACCAAGTTTCATCCATATACATTCATAAATAAGCGATATATAACATTTTAAGTATTTTCCATAAGAATAACATGGAGACCAAGTACCTAGGTTTGCTGCTACAGGAACCATAGGCGAAAAATTGTTTTTTTTGTGCAAACAACAATAAACCATAACCAGATCAAGCCATATACCAAATTTTGCCAGTTTATGTTCATAAATAAGCGAGATATACAATTTTTCTTTTTCTCCATAAGAATAACATTAGACAACGTACTGTGTTTAGCACTTTCAATATCTCGGTAACCAATTGACGTAGAGCAATGATCATAATACCAAATTGTTTGTTTTTTTTTAAGCTGAATTCAATGGTGTAAATTAAAATTTGATTTAAATTAAAATTACATGTGAAAACCCCAAAAAACACATTTTTGGGGTACAAAACCCCCCAAAAACCCCCCTTCGGATGGTGCGATTCATCTGGTTTTCGAACTTGTTCAAATAAATGGTACTTTACACATTTGTACCAAATTTCATTAAGATCGGACCTTTTTTACGAGAGTTATCGTGCTTACGGACACATATATATATATATATATATAAATATATATATAAATATATATATATATATATACATATATAAAAATTTGAACGAATGGTGTTTTTGGCATCTGGGGACCTCAAAATGAAAAGTTATCATGGTCTCGGGCTTAAGTCTTACCATGAGACCTACGGTAATAGCTTCTTCCCTATAGGGGAAATTCGCTAAAAACTGCGAGATTGATTGATAGTATACAACATGTAGGGTCAATCAGATTCCCACACAGTGTTTATTTTTTCTTCGTCTGCCCGAGAAAGCTGTTTTTTTCACACTTGATTTACCTCGCAAAACAGATGATTCTCGTATTCATTTTGAGTTTCAAAAGTTTTTATGTGGAAATTCAATCCCCTCACATCAGCGTGCTGCGTGCGAACTCGTTTTTACTTTTTTCAGTTATACCAATTTGTCAAAAGGGTTTCTTGTAATAATCTGCTTCTTGTAATAATATGTCAGAAACAATTCAGGCCTCCAGCCTTCGTGTTGGGTTATTTCGAGCACCGTTTTCATAACGGAAAACCGCATTAGCAATATTTATTTTACAACTTTTTCGTGCTCAGTATTTTGTACGTATCACATTTAAAACTGCATAGATCTACACGCAAAATAATGTACTGGCATGTATAATTTTATTCCATACTCGAAAAACGCTTGCTTCGTGAATGGCTTTGGAATCCAATCGATATCAGATCATATTTCCTGCCAAAAATAACTGCACGCTGTTTTTTATGTGAAGGTTTACGAGGTTGTATTATATGTTCTGTAAATTACTCGGGAAATATTTAAAAATATATACAAATATTTATAAACCCTTAAACATTCTCTGATAAATCGCCTACGTAATTAGAACATTAGAACTTTGAATGTGTTTCGGGTAGCACACCGTTGTTTGTGTGCTGCTCAGGTACCAGAAGACGCATTTAAAGGAGAACGGCTCTCTGATGGTACGAAATACGCGCATAAAACTAAAGTTTTAAAGGATATAAAACATTCCATAACTATTGAAATTATTTTTAACATTTAAATAAACAGTAAAATTACTAAAAATCCAAAAAAAACATTTCTTACATATTACACTCAAGAGGTTTTTTTTTAATATACTCAAATGAACTTATAACTTATTTGTAGTCAGCATTGATACCATCTTTGAAGTCATCCGCAGCAAGTTTATGTAAACGGACTTGATTATACTAATTGCCCAACAGAGGAAGAGTTAAACTGTGAAAGGAACTAAAGAGAGCAAATTGACCTACTTTCTTGAGAGGTCAGGATCTAATTAGTGTGTATTTTTTATTCTCATTTAGAAAATAGTTTTCTGCAACTACAAGTTTCTTTGTAAACTCAAAACAAATTAGATGAACTGTTTGTATATTAAATTCGCAATCATTAAACATGATTTTGTATATTGGTTTTTTGGTAACTGCACGTTTCCCTGGATTCTCAGTACAGAGTATATGTACAGGTTATGTATTGCATAATTCAGTATTAGGTTAGTTAATTTTTAGTAAACCTAATTATTCTGCCCAGGATAAAATATCTTATAACACTAAAAATAAATAAAATACTAAAATAATCTAAAATATACTAGTATCTAAAATACTACAAATAGTGTACGTCCATTCGTAACTCCAAGTGATTTTGGTTAGTGGTTAATATTCCCTTGATTTTAATACTAGCCGTAGTAAGCCTTATCACAAAAAATTGATAACCAATTTTTCGTTCGATTTCTTGATGGTCCGAAATGAGTACGAAGAAAATGTTAAATAATGTATATGTAATGCTGAACATCAATCTAAAGTTAATAACTATGAGACCACAATAACTCAAATCCGACAACAAATGGCCCAACGAGTCAACAATGCCAGTAGGACAAAATATTCTTTAAATCTTGTTAACAAAAACTGTAGAATGCGATTAGATCAGTTACAATCGTCCTTTTGATGTCCAATTTGTGGTATTGAGTAGGTTTATATAAGTCTTTTAACATTTTTTACAATATGATCTCCTGTAATATTACCTATAAGACATAAATCACCTCCATTATGAGTTATCTATAAAAATATTATGTTTTGCAAAAGAATATATACTACTGATTAATTACCAGCAGAACCTAAGTGCAAACCCAGGACGATCCTTGATGCTGTTTCCAGGTTATGTTAAAAATTCACACTGAAACTTCAACTCTTAAATCTACGACCAACACTCAAGCTAAACTACATCTCTATAAAAATGTTTTTACGGTTCCTTTGAAGCTTACAAATATAATTATAAGTAAATATACAATGTTTACTTTTACTTTTTAAATGTAAGGAAACCGTAGTAAAACAAAACCATATCAGAACAACGACGTAAAGGACATAAATATGTAACACTTATGGCTATTATGGAATCTTGAACCTTTCAAATACGTTTTCGTAGTATTGAGGTATATCAAAGCCAAAACTACATCAACTACTTTCCATTGGGACTTGAGTATTCTCTAGTCATAAATTGAGTAAACAGGCCCATGAAGACTAGCCAGTCCCTCCCACGCCCACGGCGAGACAGGACCGACGACGCAAGTGATACAGCTGGCTCCGACCCAACAGTTGTATAAAGGACCCCAGTGAGGCTGGAGTTGAATAAGTGGAAACGCAGAATATGTCGAAGAAAACATTTTACAGCATATGCACTTTTAACCTGAATACAAAACATTTTAGAACTATCTTTTTAATTTGTTGTTTTTTTAGTTTTCATTATATTATTTAAAACGAGTACAGTGATTAGTGAAATTAACTTAAAATTGTACGCAGTCTGATCTAAATTATAATTCAAAAGGTTTAAAGTATTAATATATTACCAATATTCGTAAGAATAGTGATTGAAAGTGGCACATTTACTGAATAATTAATTTAAAAAGGTACAAATTTTAGCTCAAACAAGTAAAGATACGACTTATTAAATTGAAAACTTTTCTAAAGCTTTGGGAACAACCGGATCATTTATCATAAATCAACGAACATTAACTATGATAAGATTACGGAACGTTGTAGCTAGTTAATGTTGTTGCTTGTTATTGTTCCAAGACATCCACTTATTCAGTGCGACCGTAATATTTAACAATACCTGCAGAAATAGTTGTTTATTGTTCCCTAATTCATGTATTAAGTACAGTATGTCTTATTGATATGTATATTTTGTTAAATTCGTAACTCCTTTGTGTTCAGACTAAAACCTTTTAAGTTAGTTACGCTATGTTTTGCAATATATTATAACGGAATGTGATATTTTCGTTTTGTAGCCTTATTAACTTACATTAAAATTGATTTTTTATGTCCGCATATAATTTATTACCATTAATGTAAAACTGATAGGTACAGTGAACAGCAGTTTGAAGCTATGTCACAAAACCAAGTCAATTAATTAAACGGCAGTTCTTTACTACATTATTGATATGAAACTGTATGTGTTATATAAGTATAAGTAACTTAATATTATTTGGTTATTTAACTGTAAGAGTAGATGCTAAATACACTGATACCAAACTGAATATGTAATGTTAAATATCATGTACACTGTAATGTTCAAATTTTCACTATCATGAAGCCACTATTTGTTTGCACCTTTACCACCATTATTTAAAAGATTTTTTTAAATACAGTGGATATAAGGATCTTTTACTAAGAGATAATCTGTAATCTCTTACTAATATAACTAACTAGCACAAGAACTAGTTTTGGCGACCTCATGTTGATATGAATACAATAACATACTATCCACGCACTTCAAATGATTTCCTTGATACAAATCTTGTAAGAGACGTCAACAAAGCCTCTGTAACCCATTTCGAAGAAACCTCTTTACAGCACTCACTTTGGTGAGTGTCTCTGAATCTCTATAACCCACCCGAGTGACTCTGAATCTCTATAACCCACCCGAGTGACTCTGAATCTCTATAACCCACCCGAGTGTCTCTGAATCTCTATAACCCACCCGAGTGTCGAGTGTCTCTGAATCTCTATAACCCTCCCGAGTGTCTCTGAATCTCTATAACCCACCCGAGTGTCTCTGAATCTCTATAACCCACCCGAGTGTCTCTGAATCTCTATAACCCACCCGAATGTCTCTGAATCTCTATAACCCACCCGAGTGTCTCTGAATCTCTATAACCCACCCGAGTGTCTCTGAATCTCTATAACCCACCCGAGTGACTCTGAATCTCTATAACCCACCCGAGTGTCTCTGAATCTCTATAACCCACCCGAGTGACTCTGAATCTCTATAACCCACCCGAGTGACTCTGAATCTCTATAACCCACCCGAGTGTCTCTGAATCTCTATAACCCACCCGAGTGTCTCTGAATCTCTATAACCCACCCGAGTGACTCCGAATCTATATAACCCACCCGAGTGTCTCTGAATCTCTTTAACCCTCCCGAGTGTCCCTGAATCTCTAAAAACCCACCCGAGTGTCTCTGAATCTCTATAACCCACCCGAGTGTCTCTGAATCTCTATAACCCACCCGAGTGTCTCTGAATCTCTATAACCCACCCGAGTGACTCTGAATCTCTATAACCCACCCGAGTGTCTCTGAATCTCTATAACCCACCCGAGTGTCTCTGAATCTCTATAACCCACCCGAGTGACTCTGAATCTCTATAACCCACCCGAGTGACTCTGAATCTCTATAACCCACCCGAGTGAATCTGAATCTCTATAACCCACCCGAGTGCCTCTGAATCTCTATAACCCACCCGAGTGTCTCTGAATCTCTATAACCCACCCGAGTGTCTCTGAATCTCTATAACCCACCCGAGTGTCTCTGAATCTCTATAACCCACCCGAGTGACTCTGAATCTCTACAACCCACCCGAGTGACTCTGAATCTCTATAACCCACCCGAGTGTCTCTGAATCTCTATAACCCACCCGAGTGTCTCTGAATCTCTATAACCCACCCGAGTGTCTCTGAATCTCTATAACCCACCCGAGTGTCTCTGAATCTCTATAACGCACCCGAGTGACTCTGAATCTCTAAAACCCACCCGAGTGTCTCTGAATCTCTATAACCCTCCCGAGTGTCTCTGAATCTCTATAATCCACCCGAGTGTCTCTGTATCTCTATAACCCACCCGAGTGTCTCTGAATCTCTATAACCCACCCGAGTGAATCTGAATCTCTATAACCCACCCGAGTGTCTCTGAATCTCTATAACCCACCCGAGTGACTCTGAATCTCTACAACCCACCCGAGTGACTCTGAATCTCTATAGCCCACCCAAGTGTGTCTGAACCTCTATATACTCTGTTAGAAAGATTATACTGTATGGCCAGATTTAAGTAGTTTTATTTAAATCAGCAGTTACTGACAATATTAATCTGGGGAAAAACTTATAATATTTTAAAATCCAAAACCACTCTGTAGAACTTCATGAGGAGTAGTCTTGTAATATGAATCCACCCAGAGTATCACCTTCAATAGAAGTCCTTTGTTCTTTCATTTTATCAAGTTCTCGACTGAAGGATCTAGGTTGGGGGTGTGGGGGGAGGTGGGGGTGTGGGGGGGATAAGATCTCCCTGTAGTGTAGTGCACTCGCGATATCAGAACTAAACGCTTATGCGGAATAATATTTAACCATTTAAAAACTAAGTTGGGTTAAGTAAACGACAAAACCACCCTTAGAAAGACCAGGTCTGAAATCATAAAGGAAGCAACCAAAGGAGAATGATTTCATCCATGTTAATAATAATGTTGCGTTAAAAAACCATACATCACTATAACTGCGAACACCATAAAGATTTTATAGAATTTTATTTGAAGGCTAATTATTTATATGGGCTTAAATACAGACAGCCAAACGCTCTAAATTTAAAACAATAAAGAATAAGTTAAAATAAAAATATAATGAATGAACAAATATAAACGACTACAAGAATATAAGTAAAAAATTAAGACATAAAAGAAGTTAATGTCTGCTAAATAGGTATACCAAACATCATCCAACAATAAGGAACTTTTAAATGTTTTACCAACAAATAATAAATGTACGTCTTATAATTCTAAACAGGCTATATACGACATATAATTATCTTGTCAAAATAAAGGTTCTTAGGTCGTCTTAAATTGAATTCAGTCAACCCATTGGGCACACTGCAAGCTTCTTTCACACGTTACTCGTCATCTTTTGTATTGTTCATTGACTTATTAGTCCCTCATAATCTTGCTAAATCACGTAACAACAAAGATTGACTCAAGGATTTCACAATCGGATATCTATTAACTGTAAAACACGATTTAATGTGAATCGACATGTGTTAAATATGATCAACCAAGACTATGTTAGAGTATACTATATATTGAAACGCTAGGGTTTTTTTCTTCGCAGTCATAACTCGATAACGGGTGAACGGATTTCAACGATTGAGGTGCCAAACTAAATGTATTTTACGTGAATTTGCCAATACGTCTCAGAATTTGCATCACTTAAATACAGTAATGGGAATTTTCGGAACAGTGGCGCTATCCGACGGCAGAAGTCACAACTACGTATTGATTGAAAGTACGTTATCCGCATTATTCTTAAATGTTATCATCCATTTTAATATCAGATGTTTTTTTATGTTTGTTTACAACTGAAGTAACCTTTCGTTTTGTACAAACCTGCTCGGATTCGAGCAACAGGACAACTAGTTTGTTAATAATTACAGTCATGAGTGATTGTGTTATTTTAACCTGTAGTTTCTACTTCTGATGCAAAACATTTTAATTACCTCTAAAAATTCGACAATAAACAGGTGGACAATAATTTCCTAGATCAGTTTAATGTATAATTTTTACAGGGTCATAAATAGCTTAGAGTTGAGGGAAGAAAAATTAGGAAGCAAGACAAGAAATGTGTTTGCGACGTGTACAATGACGAGCAATTCGACCTGACGTTGATGTTACGCCAGCTGACATTGTCTCGCTGTGTGAGTAGAAATATCATACAAGGGATGGAAAATACTTATTAATACATATATTCATCAATAATCTTACCAGAAAATTGTGTTAAGAACTAATAGTAATGTTAAAACTTTTGCTACGTTTATTAAATATAACATGTTTCTAAAAGTCTATTGTATTTATAAATGTGATGATTACCACTCACTTAATGGTTATTGTTGCTGGATATTTTTAACTGAGCAGGTACATATTACACCATTAGAAAGGATATCAGATGGATAAACGGTCGAGTTGAAAACTTGTGTTATCTATGAGAAAACAGATTCGTCAAGATGTTAATTATATGTTATCAAACCAACTATCAGGTATTTTTACACTTAACCAGTTTCATGTCTACCAGCTATATCCTGCTGGTTAAAACAAATTCAGTTAGCTTTCAGAATTAGAAATGTTTTCAAAATTATATTTAAAATTTCTCGACAGATAAATGTGAAATGTACCAGTGAGCACCCAGGACTACAAACAGGACAGCCCACATTTCAAACAATTGCAGAGAGGTTGCGATAACAAAAGGATATCCTGGTGTGATTTATCTGAGGCCCTGGACCCGCATGCAAGCACATGCTGTACCCTCATGTTGTTCACGTCCTAACTACATTTCTGACTGTATTTACTCCTTACTTAATGCAAATTTCACATCAAAATTCATTTGTCATAGGTTGATACTATACAGGCCAATTGGATAGTTAGGTTACGTTGTTTGTTGTTTGTTCTTTTGACTATTCCATTTATGTTATGTATATCAAACTGTTTTTAACAAAAACTTAAAGACTAGTTTAAATTATATATGTCTCTGTTATATAACATCGCCAACGTCATACTAATCCCACATCTACTTAATAACAGTGTATGTATTTTATTTTTATCTTATGTATAACTTGTGAAAAACTAGTTGAAATTCATATCCAAAACAAGACCGAGTCTTGATTTGCTGTATTAACAACTTGTTCAGGACTGCAACGGACATGAAAGCAAAGTTGAATGTGACTTGGAAGTTGTAATTAAGTTATTTGGTTTAAATCAGAGAAGCAGATGTTTCTAGACTACCAACTAATGCTTTGGGGTTGTGGAATCAATTTAATACTAGGAACTCGTCCTTTGCAATGTGACGTTCATGAGATAACTTTAAAATTGGAATTGAACCAAGTAGAGCCCCAATATTTTTTAAACAAATTTTGTTTAGAATTCCAACTAACTTTTATATTAAAAATTCCACTATATCTTATATTTTAGCATAAGAAAATGTATGTTAGCATCAACATTTTATTTAGTATTTAAAATTTTTGTTAAGTTTTGTCACGCGTCGGAAGTTACGTAATCAATTTTCTGCCTACATTCATAACATTAATATAAAAAATATATAATTTAGCATGAACTTGACCATCAGTATGATGGTTCTCCGTTTGAGATGAGGTTTTAACTGTCCACGAAGCTGTTTCGGATAAGTGAGAGTATTCGAGCTACTTCCATGACCCACATGGTGCCGCCAGTCTCAATCATTTACAACAAACTCAGCCAGAGGACCTCCAATACACTGAATATCAATAGACGCCGTTCCCGCGTTATTTTCTCAGCTCCCGTATTTATAACTGCATTTTCATCCGAAGATATAAGTGTGTTATTAGTAGTAATGCGATTCACAGATAAATTCGTCACTTTTAAAATTCTCATCAAGATCCAACTAGCAGAGATTTTACGGTGTTTCTTCGTTAGGTTGTCTCTGCATTGATTTAAGATGTCACACAATACTTTTCGTAGGATTAAAACATATTCGTACAAAAATTTGTTATTACAACATTATATATTTTATCTATTTCTATAAATTCATAAAGAACATAACTATTTCATTTAAGGAAAGGTTCCTTCAGCCATAGCACAGTTTGGCCAAAGAAGTATTAATGTAGTATAAGCTGAACGCACTGGTACTGTTGCTATTACGATTTCAATAAAGAATATTCTTTCTACGATAGACATAACTCATAAGACGTTTATTCACCCTTAAAAATGTATAATAATTAGTAATAGGTCTACATTTTTAATGATGAATAAACGTATTATGAGTTATGTCTATGGTAGAAGGAGGACTTTTTATTGACATCGTATTATCAACAGTACTGGTGTGTTCAGCTTATCCTACATTATTACACATTTGGTCAAATTGTGTTCTGGCTGAAGAATCCTTTCCTAAAATTAAATTGTTATTTTTATGAATTTTTACTAATTCATAAAATATAAAATGTGTTAATAATAAATGTTTGTACAAATATTTGTAAAGAGATGTTTAATATGTATACGAAGTTCTAATATTTTTATCATGAGGATAAGGAATATTTTTATCACGACAGGCATCAATAGAATTATCTGAGGTCAATGTTAATGTGCATACATAGCTCAAAAGAAGTCAAATGCCACAACCGTACGTAGTAACGGTTAACAAATATAGCAAATAACTAAGGTTCATTAGTTGTATGCTTTAAAATTGAAATTTAGAGTCCTGATTGATTTTTATTTATAAGTTCAAGGTCTTTATCGAGCTTGTTGCTATAACTTACAAAGCATTTGCTAAGTATTGGTTGTGAAACACAACCAAAATGTTTATATTTATAATAGTATACAGGTGCAAACAAAGCTCTATTTTATAAACCAAACTAATGTGGTTGTCTAAAAGCTAAATAATTGATTAAACTTTAAAAAACCTAATAATTAAGTATTTTAATTTTTTTTAACTACTCTAGTCTTGTTCTATCTCTAAAGTCAATGTCTGATATATATATACAGCTTCACCGCAAAGTACTTCAGATGCTTCTGAAAAACATGTAGTTTGGAGAGGTGGTATATGCTCATTATGCATACAGGGAAAAATGTAAATGATGATGGAGTTGTTGTGGAGAAAGTTTTAAGGACAAAAATAGAGAAAAATACCAGAGCTTCATTAGATATGAAAATGTCTGCACATGAGTTCCATACACGCTTAAGATATTTGAAGAGAACGTCTACGTTTTCCAAAATAGATACTCAGTTATTTTTTTACACAAAAAAACATAAAAAGTATCAATAGTTTAAATCTGTAAAAATTTAACCAAACGTATATAAAGACTAATAAAAAAAGTATAAAATGAGAGATTAATGAAATGTATAACTCGGATGAATGGTAGCCCAGAGTGAATCTCTCAGCCTTCTTGGCCGTTAAGCTGAAAGAGGCGTAATTTTCTCTAAGTGCCTCACATTAAACGAAATGTAGGCGAGTCGGCAGACCGACGGTTTTCTTTCATATTTTTAACCCGAATATATTTAAATAATCGTTTACTATGAATACCAAACATATAACAGTTGCTCCCTTAGCACTTCAAAGAGTATATATCCTAGTGAGAACATACTCTCTATAAGTTTTTACCGTAGTTTTTTTTTCTTTCCAATACATTTTCGAATAAATATAACTTGTATTTAAATCAAATGAAGAGTGCCCGTGTAAAACTTAAGTTTTAGAATAAATTGAAAAGACTATCTGACCTATATTTACAAGTAAACAAATCCAATACCAAACGTTTTCTGCATATAATTGAAACGCCTTTCTCTCTCAAATAGAATAAATGCAGCCAGTCTTTGTTTTATACGAAATCGTTTTACAATAAACAGTGTTGTTGTTAAAGCTAGGTTTTTATTAAATTCAATTTAGTGTCTGGATAGTTTTTTAAAATATTTTGTATATTTTAATACAAATATTATTTATAATCAATTGGGATATTTGTTTACAAATATTCTATAGTTCTTTAGTCATATACTTTACGTTATAATTGTATTCAGTCATATACTTTACGTTATAATTATATTCAATTTTATGCCGTACGAATATACTAAAACTAAAATACCATATCTAGATTTTATCATTTATATTGCTGAAAAAATAAAAGATAAACTGATTTCGGGGTTTATTTAGAATCCATACAAATAGAAATAATGCCCACATAACTAAATAATTGCAAGGTTATTGTTGCCTATATCTTTATTTATACATGAATCATTTATTCTGATAAGTGAAAATCATCAAAACTATAACCATATAAAAACAGGGTATATATTTTCTTCTGTATTAAGATTGTGTATATTGAGTAAAACATAAAAGTTTTGCCATGAATTAAAATTAAAGTTTTGATTCATGGGCAACCCAGGAATTCATAGTTGCTATTAATCTTCCCAATAACCTTCTACAGAGCGTTGCTCCAGTCCCAAAGCGGCGGAGGTGGTCTACATAGTTAATGGAACGGGCAAATCAGCATTTAATATCACACTCTTTACATCCATTACATGTGGCTTTTTATTTTAAACGGATAATTTATACGTTCCAATGTTAAAATTTGATTTTCTTGTTAGATAATATTGTACGAAATAGCTTGAACAAGTTCTGATCAGGACCTGATTAAGTTTTAAATAGGGCATGATCAAGTTTTAATCAAACTTGGTGTTTACAACACAGGTGATTTGGAACCGATCAATTTTTAATAATTGTATAAACAACTGTTGTGTGGGTATTTAAATTATTCAAATACTAATTTGTTAAGATTCTGCCACCCTCCAAAATACCAGGAAAACAGAAGTAGAATATATGTATTTTTTTATTTAATCCTTGCCAGTCGAATGAAGGTTGCTCCCTGTTCAGTAATGAAATATTTATCTCTTCGGGTCTCTTATTAAACTATTTCATACTTGACTAAATCATCTGACATTCAATATTCAAATTTCAAACGAGGCTCACTTAAACAATAACCTGAATGCAGGTCATATCTTAGACCCCAAACATGGTTGATGTAAACGAAAGGTTTAAGGAAAGATCAGTCCTAATTGAGGGATAACCTCAATAGCTTACATTCTGGATTCTCTGTACTAATGAACAGTTCCCCACTTCCCTAACTGAATCTTTCACTAGTAATTTCAATATTATAGTCTTTATTAATAATCAACTACCACGAAGTGTATTCATATGATTAAAGATTCCGGCAGTTAAAAATGGTTAATAGTACCGTACTGTTTTCCTGTATGTATTATGTTAGTTAACATTTATATTTTATATATTAGTTCTGATTAAGATTAAAGTTGGGTTTTTACACATATTCGCATATGAATCATTTCAAACCTCTAAAAATACTAAGAATATTTTTTTACAACATTATGCTGGTCTTAGTATCATGTTATCTTATGAAATAATTATAGGAAAAAGCAGTTGTATGGGAAAAGTAGTGGCTTAAGGGACTTTTAAGGGAAAAATAGACAATTGTGACAGCAGGAGCAAAAATAAATAAATTTCTAGCGTGTCGTTGTAATTTACAAAAATGCGTTATTATAGTATAGGCCTAATATAAATATTCGTTTTAACTTTAAAATCATAACGGATTAAATCAACTATTAAATATGTGTATAGAAAGTCATTCTCGACATTAGTGTGTTCGCGCCCAGCAGATAGGGCCACATAGGGCTGTCACATATAAATCATACTGGCGCTCCTTTTTGCACACACAACCTCCTTTAAATTGTTTGAAATTTAGCTAAAACCTCGTTCTACAACTGAAAACAGTTATCTTGATGAAAAGGATGTTTTCAACGATGGTTTTAATTTAGCAGTTACATTTACGTCCCATAATAAATGTATAATTCGTTTTAAATATAGAGTGTATAAACCGTAATGTATTTGTTTGAAAAGTTAGATGGTTTATTTATCGTTAATCTTTCAGTCAGGTAGTACGATACTTCATTTCTGTACACAAATAGGATCAAGCATAGGGCATAACGCTATTGAGCTTCAACTCTCATTTAAATACAATAAAACATAACCATTATTTAGTTTTTACATGGTTTACAAATGTTTTCCTCACAATCTAAGTCCTCGTGCATCCCTCGTTTTTAATAATTCACATCCTTGTTTTTCCTTTTGTATCAGAAAAACAAGGAGAAACTAACTAACAATTTGTGGTGGTACATCATTTACTTTGTTGTTTAAGAGTTTGAAAAAAGGATGTTTCTAGAGTAGTTTATTCGCATCTTTATTTTAGAAAATTAAATTGACAGCTGAGCAGGCAAGTTATTACTGAATTCAAAACTTACTGCCATAATTAATTACGTTGCTTTCAATGTAGAGGTCTAGGAGCACGTATCTATATGTAGGGTGATTGAAAAGTAACTTGCACCCCCCCTTAACTTTTTAACTATTTGAGATATTTGAAATCGGTTTGCGGCAACCTTCTTGGATATGAGGGGCTACAATAATTATGGTTAGTTTTAAAATTTTTACCC